>AYEL01079665.1:0-16412 GCA_000484575.1 Olivierus martensii | reverse complement strand
ATATATGAGACAGTCAAAAATTGGAACATTTTTGGTAAGATTGTAAGATTCATTAGCTCACTCACACCACATTCCTATCATGACTTTGTGTCAGCTATATTTATTCCTAAGATCTTTATTATGCTGATTTTTTTGATTTTGTTTTTGTTAAAAATATATGGATATGCATAACTGTATATAAATTGTGAAGATTTAACTCTGACTTATCCTAATTTATTTATTTAAAAAATAAATAAATTATAAAATATACAATAATATTACTTATATAAAATAAAATATTAATTATAAACTTTCTTCTTCCTTATTTCCATTATTGCTATTATTTATTATTATTTGGAATATTATATTTAAAAATTAACTTAAATTTCACATCCTCCACCTAATGAAATTAGAAATTATGAGTTACAATAATATAATGCAAACAGAATATAGGGTGTCCCAAAAAAATGTACTCAAACTTTAACTGGACATTAAACATATACAGTAATACCTGAAGTTACGTGATAGGTGGGACCGATGAAAATCGCGTAAGTCGAATTTGCATAAGTCAGAGTACAACTTTGCATATAAATTTGGTTTAATTGGGACCAAGGACTAACAAAAACACTAGTTTAGAAGAAAAATATTGAATAAAATTGCAGTTCTTTATACATATTAATATAAAATATTAAAAAATAAATAAGTTGTGTAAAAAATTATTCACTTTTACTTAATTATCATACCATAATTTCAGCATTTTTTCCATTTCAGCAATAATACCATGACATTTACAAATTATGCTTAAGTTCAAGGATTGAGCATTTTTCACTGTATCAAGAAATCTTTCATCATCTTTTATGATTGTTCTTACTGTGGATTCCAGTAACTCAAACTTCTTTGCCAATTCACATATTTTCAACCTGTTATCAAAATCCTTGATAATGTTAAGTCTACATTCCAAAGGTATCATTTTTCTTTTCTTACTAGATGTAGGAGAATTAGATTTACTTCGTTTCGATGACATAGTTTTTTTAATAATACTTTTTAAGGATTTAGAAAACGTATAACAAAACAATCTTAACTTTTGTCAATTGTAGAATTGTAATTGTGCATGTAGAGTTTGCACGAAACACGTTCAATGCGTATCACAGCAAGATAGCATGCAGCAGTATTGCCAAATGAAAAATTCAAGAACTGCATAACTCCAAGTTTGCATAAGTCGTCATAATATATCAAAAAGTTAAATATATTACTATATTTAACTTAATTCTAAAAACAGTTCAAAACAGCTCTTTAGCATTTTCATGTATTATAATTTTTATAACGTGTGGTATTTTAAATATGTAAATAATTTTAATTTGTTCGTTTATTCGAAATTGTTTTTAAAATTGATAACTGTTAACTTGTTAAAGTTTGTATCTTGTTCTATGCTAAAAATATTTGTTCGGAATTTAAATTGTATTATATTGTTCGATAATATAATAGTCGGTTAATGTTCTATATTTGTAAACGGAATGGCACTGAAGAGGAACCACTCTTGGTTCGAAAACGTTTAATGCCACAATAAACTTTTTTCTTGCTAAAGAGCTGTTTTGAACTGTTTTTAGAATAAAATAAGCAAGTAGTATTTTCTGAGTTATATTTAACTTTTTGATCAAGGTGTTTATTGACATATTTACAGGTCTAATAGGATAAATTAACAAAAGATAATGATTTTTTAAGTATATTAGTCTTTTCTGCAAGTCATTTACACATTCATGAGTGTTTGCAAATGTTCAAATTGATTTCCATTATTTTTCAAAGTTGATAATGTTGACCAATGGATGCGATAACATTGCTTAACATAAAGTTTGGCATTATTGAATAATATTTTGATCTGTAACAAAACAAAAAATATGTTAGTGATGGGTCAATAAAGAATGAGTACATTTTTTTGGGACATCCTGTATATAGAAACATATATTGAATACAAACATTTTGATGTTTGCATTCCATATAATAAAAATTTTTATTTTTATCTAATGCATTGTTCTTTATACTTTATTCATAATTTTATTTATTATTTTATAATGATTTTCCTTCTTTTTGGATAAATGATGAAATTGTAATGTTTTATAAACTCATTGCAAACTTTGGAAAAAATAAAAATTGTCAATAAATCACACTTTTTTAATGTTCTTAATCAATAACTATTGCTTAAATTAGCAAACTATACATTCTTTTATATTAAGTTTGCAATTATTTTCATTTTCATGAATTTGTGCTAATTCATGAACTTTTTTTTTAATTTTAAATATAATTTTTTGATTATATTTGAATAATTGTTTTCACTGCTAAACTGAATCATTGCCAAACTTTGCAGTCTTTTCACCATCATTATCATCATTAACAACCAAGTTTAACTACAAATAGTCCTTGACTTATGACAAGGTTCAATTCAAACCCTACTATCATAAATCAGAGAAGTTGAAAATTAGAAATTCCCAAAATTTATGGATTGCTCACTACCAATATTTATTATTGCACTTCACTTTATCTTAAAACTTAATACAAAAAGGATGATTTCCATATATGGACTACTGTTCATGGAATCAAATCTATGTCAATTGCATTAACTAATCACAGAATTTAATAATTACATCACCATTGTAAGTAAGAGTGTATTGACAGTATCATTATTGCATCATGTTTATGCTTTCCATGGGCAAGGATGCAACCTGAGGTTTTTTCTGATAGATTGGAAGAGAAAATAAAAGAGCTACTTATAAATTGAGGGTATCATAAGTCAAGGACTATCTATGTTTCTCTGAATTCATATCAACTGTAGAGGTGAATAAATTTTCCTGAAATGCATGTTTTTGTGAATTGTTAATAGCAATAAAAGTTTTTTATTAGTTGATATATGTCTTTGTTTCCATCTAATTTCTGTTTACTGTTGCAAGAATACTAATACTATAGATTTTCATTTAACTTAATTTTTTGATGTTCATGTTCTATATAGGAAATGTGATCACAACTTTTCGAACCTATAGCAGAAGTCTGTTTGAGTAATAAACTCATATAAATATAGGTCTAATTCTGAATGCTTTCAGAGTTATAACAGGTTTAGTTGTAAAAGACGTCTATGGAGAAGAAGACCTGTATTTGATAGGATTTATTTTTAAATTAATATTGATGTTTATAATAGGTATTCAAAAATATCATCTTCCATCTCAATATATAAAGCAGCTCATCTGTGAATTGTACAAGCAGCTTATTTTAATTCATTGTGTTTGTGCTTGATGAATGCTGCAACATCCAAAATATAGTTGAGCAATGCTTGTTGTGTTTCTATTTTTCTATCACATAGACCAGCACTTTCATTCATACTCATAAACAATACTCTAAAGCATTTAGATTTGGAAATCTAAGTGGTCAAACATTATCAAATACAGGTCTGTTTCTGCTCCCTAACTTTCTTTTATAATTAAACCAGTTATAGCTCCAGAACCATTCAGAACTGGACCTATGTTTTTATGCATTTTTTTATTCAAACCACTGCTATAGATTCCCAAAGTTATGATCTTTCATCACAATTCACTAGTATATTAAAAATATTGTAAATACTCATGTATAAGTTGTAAAACTTTTTCATAAATATTTTTTTGTAGAAGGGGTTGCTTATATATATAAAAAAAAAAAAAAAATCGGAAAATTTTTTGCAAGATTAAGATTTGAAAAAAATTTCACAATCACAATACATTCCTCCACATTCATACCTTCCACACGATTTGCCATATTTATTCTTACCAATCATCATCATCATAATGATTCTTTCAATTTTTTTTGTTAGAAGAATGTTAATATGTATGACTGAACATAAATTAATATTTTTGCAAATAATTAAATATTGGATACTACACAAATATAGTGAAACCTCTCAATAGCGGACACCTTTGGGGAACAGAAATTTGTCCGCTATTGAGATAATGACCATCTGAGCCATCCATTTTTTCGCTTGGTGTGATTTAGCACGATACAAATTTTCGCATTATATGAGTAACAAAGTCGATAAATTTGGCATTAAATGTTTATTTTAATCATTATTTATTTATTTATACTATCTTTTGCAATACCAACATACAAGATCATAAAAAAGCACTATAAGCAAGGTATTCAAAGATTTTTAATCATGAATTCATGATTAAAAATCTTTGAATACCTTACTTATAGTGCTTTTTTATGATCTTATAGACGTTTAAAGCAAAAGTTTCTGTTTATTTTGTTTACCAACATACAAACAATAAATAAATACTGTATACTGTAGCTTGAAACAGTAAAGAAATTAAAACATAAACATATAATTTACATAAAGAAGATAGATTATAAATTAATAATTTGAAAGCGTCAACAGGTAGGCATGGGGTTGGGGTCCGCAACCCTATCAGGACTAGGTCCTGATAACTGTATATCTTGAAAACTTAAAATGTTAGACAAACAAAAATTGTTGCTCTGAGAACTCTAAAAGGTGTATAAATGGCTTTCAAATTGGTTTTTAATTTTTGAGAAATTGAAGTGAAAATATTTCTGTTACAAAAAGTAGTTCCAGTATACTGTACAATGTATTTCGCTTGAATAAACAAGAAAAAATTGAAAATGTAAACCTTTTATAAATTAAAGTCAAACATATTTAAAATTCAAAAAACAAATTTAACTCAAAAATCAATTACAGATTATTTCCATAACAAACAGATTTTTGAAATATAGATTCTTAATGAATGTACTGTATTTATTTATAGATAATAAAAATCTTATCTTAGATTACAGAAATGATATTATATGCATGCTAATTTATTGACACCGATTAAGTGGATATCCTGGTTAAATGGCTATTTCCTTGTCAGTCTGAAGCCAATCCATTTAGAGAGGTTCGACTGTACTTACAAACACAGTAGTGATTTAAGCTATATATCTTAAAAAATAAAAAAAAGAGTATAAAAAAAGTATTCCATTGTGGAAAATATTTTAAGTAAAGGTGAATTTACATAAGTCACATACTACATAAGTTGAAAGAGTGATCAGGTATTTCTCAATTTATAAAGGTAATTAGGACTTTGGAAACTATTCATTCTGCAAAAATTTGTAAATCAAAAACACATTTTACATTAATTCTAACTAAAATTTTTGACTCACTCTTTAGTACTAGGAATTCATTGCAATTTTATATATTAACCCTCTGAGAATCTATGCCAATGGTTCTCAAACTTTTTTAGGATTTCTTGCATGACGTCTCTCTACAATTTTTTAGATTGCTTGCGGACCTTTTAAAATTAACTACAGTGAAACCTCTCAATAGCAGACACCTCTGGGGAACAGAAATTCGTCCGCTATTGAGGATAATGGCCATCTGAGCCATCCATTTTTTCGCTTGATGTGATTTAGCACAATACGAATTTTCGCATTATATGAGTAACAAAGTCGATAAATTTGGCATTAAATGTTTATTTTAATCATTATTTATTTATTTATATTATCTTTCGCAATACCAACATACAAACAATAATGTTAGGACAATCGCAAATTAAAAATTAATATATTTTAAAAAAATATTATTGGTTTTTAAAAGTACAGTAAGCACCGCTTATTAGAATCACATTGGTCGTGGCCATTCTGATTCTAATAACCGGTGATTTTATAATGCGGCGATTTTATTACTGAATTCGTTTTGCGGCCTACTTTAGTGTTATAGGAAAATAAAAGACATAGTATAGTATTTTTTTACATTTTTATTTAAAAAAATCAATTATTTTTGTTTGATTCAAATTATTTTCAAAAAAATTATTAATTTTGCTTCTAATTTTGCTGCTGCATCTCGTTGCGATATTAAATTTAAATTTAATTCCTTGTATCTTTGCAAAATTTTTACCTTTTCGTCTAAAGTCACATCTTTGCGTTTGGAAGTCATTGCAAATACAGGTACAGCACAATAATAATAAAATCAAAACCAAAATTGAAATTGCTCCGGACACTAGCTGACCTCCAGCACCCCCTGAGAAAACTCTCTTCCCTTTATTTTTATTCTCTCAACAGTAATGAATTGTTCTTAACCAAAAATTTTTAAAATTTAATTTGATTGGAGAGTTGTTCGCTGTCGAAAATTCCTGAGTTTAAGAATCGATAGGCTATATTAGAGTGTTTGTTGGATAATTTTTTTTCTGCTAACGGACTAGGTTGATTCCATAAACCGAAAACATGATTCTAATAAACGAAAATAAAAGCATTGAATTTGCTGATTTGTTTCCGTTCTACTAAATTTGATTCTATTATATTTTTGATTCTATTAACTAGTTATTTTAATATTCTGTTTTTAATATATATTTTTAAAATTTTTTATGATGCCTTGATCTAAAGGCTGACACTTAGATGTTGTATTCGGTGGAAGGTAAATTAGTTTAACATTTTGCAATGAAAGGTCAACTGGATGAGAAGATTCATTATCTAGGAAAAGGATGATGTTTCGTTTTTGTCTACTCATTTTTCGGTCTAGCATAAGCAACCAATCTGTCATGATTTCTCTAGTTATCCATGCTTGAGAATTCGCTCTTCAATCAATATTTAACTGATTGATGTCAATTCCTTTAAAGCAGTGTGGTTTCTTTGTTTTTCCTATAATTAAAGGTGTTTCAAATTCACCAATCATATTTACACAAAGTAGCACAGCCAATCTCTCTTTTGATATTGTTCCACCTTTGCATGCTTAATTTTTCAAACACATTGTTTTTTTCGGTAATGCCCTAAAAAAATAAACCTGTTTCATCACAGTTAAAAATATTTTTTCTTCATAGCCTTGGCAAAGCTCTGGTAACTTTTCAATCCAGGTGAAAACGATATTTACATCCACAGAAGCAGATTCGCTGCATACCACTTTAAATGAAATGTTGTTTCGTTTACGAAATCTTTCCAGCCATTCGCCCCCTGAGAAAACTCTCTTCCCTTTATTTTTATTCTCTCAACAGTAATGAATTGTTCTTAACCAAAAATTTTTAAAATTTAATTTGATTGGAGAGTTGTTCGCTGTCGAAAATTCCTGAGTTTAAGAATCGATAGGGCTATATTAGAGTGTTTGTTGGGTGATTTTTTTTCTGCTAACGGACTCAGTTGATTCCATAAACCGAAAACATGATTCTAATAAACGAAAATAAAAGCATTGAATTTGCTGATTTGTTTCCGTTCTACTAAATTTGATTCTATTATACGGCTGATTCTATTACCCAGTGATTCCAATATCCGGCACTTACTGTATATTAAATAATTTTAGTGTATTTTTCCCTTATATTTATTTCATATGATTTCTTTCTTACTACATGATATAACTTTATATCAATAAACAATTAATTATCAATTTTATTAAAACATTCTTTGTAATCAATGGGATCTTGATTATGCCAATCAATCATCTGTGCATATTCGGCTATCGACCCCCAATAGACCCCTTGATCATCATTGACCCCCTTTAAAATTTCATCGACCCCCAGGGGGTCGATACCGACCCCATTGTGAACTCCTGGATTATATTATTAAAAATACACTGATGTATGTGAATGTTCATAATTAAATAAATTCAAAAATATTAATTTAATGGGCACTTTACAGGAGCAACAATGCATAGATCAATGTTTTAAATGCATTAATATGGCTGCTGATAATGAATATATTAATTAGTTAATATTAAAGAGAAATATGTTAGTTCTCAAAAGGGCTACATATTCACACAATATGTGAAGAGGAGTTTTATCAGGTCTCTGGTATCATTTACAATTGGGACTATTAATAATCTCAGTTAAATGAAGATGTCTCCTAAGATCCCTGATGCAATCCCTATATTGTGCAATGCAAGCAACTCTTTAGATCTTTGTAATGAAAGATCTAAAATGAAATTAAAATGAAATTCATTGCATGCTTTAGTCCAGGAGTAAGCCTCCAATGGGAGAAATTCTGAGCTGCCAACAAATTCCTTACAATCCTGCCCAAATGCATCAGATCTGATGTCTCATGCAGACACAGATCCAATAAAAAAGAACCCAATTTCTTGGCCAGTCTGCAAGCAATCTCATTGCCCTTAATCTCCTTGTACCCAAATTAAGTTGAACCCTATTTCTGGTAGACAATTCCACAATTAGATGATGACATATCTACACAAGCTTTCAAGTAAAGCAAATTGATTGAACAAATTATTTTAATCAACTATCAAATGATTTTAATGCAGCTTGATTTTAACATATACAGAAATAGCATAGATTTCTGCTTGAAAGACAATGGTTTGCTCAAATGATTTTAATGCAGCTTGATTTTAACATATACAGAAATAGCATAGATTTCTGCTCGAAAGACAATGGCAAACCAATCAAGAGAATAAGAATGTGACATTCTTATTCCTTTGCAGTAAAATCATCCCTACATCAGTAATGATTTTGGAACCATCTGTATATCAGATCAATTCACCCTTGATACTGTGCCTAAATCCAGGACCGTAACTAGGGCGTGGCGAAAGCGGTATTCGCCATGGGCACAGCATGATTAGGGGTGCAAATTTTTTAATTGATTTCCATTATTTGCAGCAAATGATTTTTTTCAATAAATGTTCACAGATATAGCATTATGTTTTTCTTTCATTTTATTTCTCAGAAGAGGTAATTCATGGGTAAAGGCCAGTTCCCACTAGCCGCTACGGTAGAAAACGCAGATAGAAACCGTCACCAGGTGCCGCAAGCAATGGGTAAAGGCCAGTTCCCACTAGCCGCTACGGTAGAAAACGCAGATAGAAACCGTCACCGGGTGCCGCAAGCGAAATCCGCCGTGTGATTCCCACTTTGACGGAAGCGTTTTCCCATAGTTCTTTGCGATTTCAGTTTCTCCCAAAAGTCTTTGCGAATAAATAAAACATGGACGTTGACATGTGTAAAGGAGTTGCTGTTTATCTAATGATGACGGCTAAAATTTATGGATTTGAAAACGATGAAAATTCAACAAAAAGATCTGTTTGGGTCAAAGATATATATAAAAAAAGAAAACAGCAAGGCTACTTTTCCAACTTGATTCAGGAAATGAGACTGAAAGATAGAGAAAATTATTATAGATAAAAATCATGATGTACTATATATTATGATAATTATTTGCTTATTAATAAGCTATAAAATTGTATTAGTATTTATTTAATATACGTCATAAAATAGGTTAAAGTTTATTGGTCAGATTATAGACGACGATTCTTGCCGTTGCGGAAGAGTTGAAAAGAATTCATTCCAGTGCGGTGCGGTTTTGCCGCGAGATTATGACGCCAAAACCGCACTGCTTTTGTCATCAGCGGATTTTCCGTTGCGGTTCCACACTAGTGGGAACTGACCTTAAGAGCAGCTAAGTTGTACCCTAAACAAAGGCACCAGGTCAAGAAGGGGCACTATTTTTTTTGATAAAGTAAAAGTTTACAATGACTCATTGGGTTTGCCCTCTTCAGTGAAAATTCATGGAAAGGCCTAAAGAAAAGTAATAAAAAAGGATTTGTTCAAATCTATTTGCTCATTCAAACAAATATCTTACAGCAGATTGAAAATCATCTCATTTTGGATGGAGATAATTCAGTTTCAGCATTGTTATCTTTAAATGAAAAAATGAGGGGCGCAAGTTTGACTCTTGTCACAGGCACTGCGTACCCTAGTTACGGCTCTGCCTAAATCTACCTCCCTATCCCTCCATGCTAGAAAAAACAACAATGAAGGGCTTGAAGAGGCTAAATCTAGTCACCATGTAATCCTTAACCATCTCAAGAATGTGATTTTGTGACTTGTCCCATTCAAAATATGTATGTGCCACTTTGTAAGACCAAGGAATTCTTCTCTCATAATAATGGAGCCTATAATAAACTCACAGGTACTAGCCTTAAAACACAAATATAATGGGGGAAATCCCCAAGAGGATTTCAAGACAGCAGTAGGAGCAGTCCTCATAACTCCTGTGATGCTCAGACAGGCCAACCTTTGAATGATTTCAAGTTCAATGCTGCATATTTTTAACAGAACTCTCCACTACCATATGACAACAGCATAGGTAATAATGGATTTCACAACCATGGTATATATATTCAATATTATAACAATTTTGATTTAAAGTCCCCCATGTCTTACTCAAAATACTTTTACAAACTTATAAGGCTTTACAGCAGGGGTTCCCAAAGTTCTGCCTAGATGGGCCAAATTAAAAATTCCAAAATATTTGGCAGGCCAAAAAATGTATTATGGAAAAATATATTCAAATTGATAAAAAGTTAGACACAAGAGAAAGATTTATACAAATTTTATAACATAATCATTCTTTATTTCTGACAATAATTACTTTTTATTGCAAACTGTTTAAAATAACACATTTCAAAAATAATTAAACAAAAATAACTAAATAATTTCAAATAAAAAAAGAAAAAATAATAAATTCCTCAATATGAAGTGTGTGACTTGTGCAGTTGTTGTTTTCTTTTAATAATATCATTGAGCCTTGATTTTAAGTTGGTTAAATGTATTGTTAACACTAAATGTTCATCAGTTAATTTTGATCTCAATTTGGACTTATTAATACTAGTGATTGAGAAAGTTTTTTCACTTATATATGCGAAAAAACTTTCTCAATACATATTTTAGCACTTTTATACATGTATTTTTTTAACTGAACAATTTTTAATTATAATATGATCAAATTTATTTATTTTTTGTAAAAATGTAAATTATCTCTATGAATTCAAGATCGTGATTTATTTTTTGTAAAAATGTAAATTATCTCTATGAATTCAAGATTGCAGATGATCTGACATTGCAGACTGCACTTAGGGAACCCCTGCTTTACAGGATTCACAACAACAAAATCTAGTATGTGATTTCCAAGTCAATCCATTGTCTAACATAACTCTAAGATATTTGACTTCAGCAGAAAATTAACCTTTTGCCAAAAACTGAAGATTCAAAAAGATCCATCACTTGTCTTCTTTGTATTAAAAGTACAATTACAGTCTTTGCTGGATTAATAGTTAATCCAACTTTATTACACCAAATGGACACTGTATTAAGAGCCAATTGAAGCACCTCAGATACAGTCCTGGGAAATTACTCAATCACAATAATGAGTATAGCCAACATCACCCAATCATTAGTATAGCGAACAGTGAGAAAGCCCTTACCATTGAGTGTAGTTAAAAGATCATTTACATAGGAGCCATAGTAGAGAACCATTATAGGGGAGAGAGTCCTCTCCTCCTGTGGACACCTCATCCATGAATATCTTAACTTCCTCCTCACAGAGTATACTATAAACAACTCTACTCTTCGTACATAATCAATCCAATGAACAGTTGTTGAACAGATTCCATGTTTGCTTGCTGCAAGACTGATTTGCTCAAAAAAAGTAGAGTCAAAGCCCCTTTTGTCATCTTATATCCAATTGTTTTCTTGATGAGTGACATCACCTAATAAAGAGCATTTTCAATCAGTGTGTCGAATTGATAAACAAAAGTCTATGATGTAGAAGCAACTTAATTAAAACCCTATCTCTAACAAATCTATTCACCAGCCTTTCCATTATCTTTAACAAGAATATGTCAGGTTAACATCAGAGCAGATTGAAGCACATTGGATGATAGGATTTAGCTTCAGTATATATACTCCCAAGTTTAAATAAATTTATGCTGGAGAATTTTTCCAGGTTATTCATTTGCAAACATACCAGTTCTAAAGCAGAGATCATATCATTACTAACAAATTCCATAAGGTTCAGCTTCATTGCTCCATAGTTCATTGCTAAATTTCATCAAGTGCAATTTTATTCATTTTTGTTGCATAATACTGTCTCCTAGCATCAGAAAGAGTGAATTTAAAACACAATGTTTATTATTACTTACTACTATTTACAATAATATTACTGCAGCTGCTTTCTCGAGAAGATTCTATGAATACAACATAGACATCAACTGGAAAAAGGCAAAAGTGTAAGTTGCTCAAAAAAGGGCTAATTCTTGAATTTCTGATAATTTCCAGCATTTCACAACACTATCAGCAACAATGCCCAATCAAATAATGTATCAAGTACATGGTGTCATGTATTTTTAAGCTAATATATAACTACTCTACCATTTAATTATTATTATGAAGTTTTATCATCTTATATTAGTAATATTAATAATTTTTTAATTTACGTATTTACTCATATTTTCCGCATTTTAATTAATGGTTTATTCTTTTATTATAAAACACACATCCACCTTTGAATTTTTAAATATTTAAAATATTGTATTCATTTATATTCTATGCATTTTATGAACTTGTAATTCCGTATACAGTGGGTAAAAAAAATTTCAGTACGGAAGTCGAAGGTACTAATAAAGCAATATAATATTGAATTTGTGCTTCATATTTGCAGAATGTAGTGCAAAATAGCATAATTAGATTCGTTAAAAAATTTTTAGAATAAATGCCTGTGTTTATTAAACGTGGCAAGTGTTTTAATGGAAATATTTAGGAAATGTTGCGAAGCGGCATGCAAAATTTGTTTCCGTATGCAATATGTAAAGTAATTCTGACGTCTTCTAAAACCCTCCCGCAGTCAATTTTTGAAATGAGAGCCTACATAAGCGTAGCGAAGACATGATAAGAGTAGTTGATGGATTCTAGCCTATTGCTGATCGTCTGAAAATGGAAGTTCCTAAAGCTATTCGCAAGGTGGTGATTCAGTTACGAAAAGATGGATTATCCATGAGAAAAATAGGTGAAAATGTTAAGAAATCGAAGTCTACAATACAATACATTATTGAAAGATACCGTGAGCTTCAAACTTTTGAGGATAGAGATCGATCCGGAAGACCTCTGAAGCTAAACCGCTTGCATAAAAGAAATATCATGTGTAAGGTGCACGATAATCCACGCATAAGCGCACCTCAAATCGCAGCTGACTTAACGACTGATTACAACATTGAAATGACACCTCAAACAGCGAGAAATGTCATTAAAAAAGTGGGTTACAATGGACGTGAGGCCCGTAAAAAGCCTTTTATAAGCCGCAGGAACAGGAAAAACATGCCTCAAGTTTGCAAAGAAACATGTAAGCAAGCCTTTATCTTTTTGGGAATCAGTCCTTTATAGTGACGAATCTAAATTTAATATTCCTGGATCAGACGGCCAAGTTATGGTCTGGAGAAAAACGAATCAACACATGCTAAGTAAGAATTTATGTGGAACTGTCAAACATGGTGGCGACAGAGTCATGGTGTGGAGGTGCATGAGCGCTGCTGGTGTTGGCAATTTATGTTTTATAGAAGGAAATATGGATAGGTTCATGTACCTTGACATTCTAAAGCAGAACATCTTGCCCAGTGCAGAAAGATTGTCCCTTGGAACTACATTTACTTTCCAGCAGGACAACCCTAAGCACACCGCCAAGATATGTCAGGAATGGTGCCTTTATCATGTTCAACATCAACTTCATAGCCCACCCCAGTCTCCCGATTTAAACCCTATCGAACATTTATGGGATGTATGATGTGGTGAACTCAAGAAATATGCCATTAATAACAAGGCTGAACTAAAATGCACTATTCAGGACATTGGAACAACATTTCAGCTGAAACAACAACAAAACTCGTGGGAGTCATGCAAAAACAGTTGAGAGAAGTTATAAATGCCAAAGGAGGGCCTACCGACCATTAAATCAAACTGGATTATCATGAAAAAGCTCTTTCATAAGCCATTAAAAAAACGTACGGGAACTTTTTTGTTCCTCGTTAGTGGCATTTTTTGTTTCTTTAAATTTACTATTTTGTTATCTCAATGTTTTTTCTTTATAATATTAATAAATATTATTTGCAATTGTGTTGACCTGATATGTTATTTTCATTTTCTTCAAAACGGATTTTGTGTGACTAATTAAACTTTTATTTATGCGCATAGCTGTGTACAGAAATTTTTTTTACCCACTGTATTAATCTATCTTGTACAACTGAAGATGACTACTACATAGTCAAAAACATTGCAGTTAACTCTTATTAAGGAAACTTTTTACTGCTGTCAAGTGCTTATTTTAATTCTTTATTAATTCTGTTATTATAAGCAATTTTAACTGTTTTCTTTTATGTCTTACTTTTTCAGGCATTGCCTGTGTAGGAAGTTTTCAAAACCCAATAATAATAATAATAATAATAATAATAATAATATAGTTATCTTGAAAAATTAAAAATACCTTGTAATATCTTCTTGTAATTGAGCTGGATCAGGTGGATAAAACTTAACTTCAAAAGAGAATATCCAAGGTCCACCTATATAAAAATTATCGCAATATCAAAAGCAATAAATTATACTAAAAAGGACAAACTGTACTACAAAAGGATTATAATTATTGTTTTAAAAAATATAAACCAGATTTATTAAAATCCAAGTTAACTGTACTACAAAAGGATTATAATTATTGTTTTAAAAAATATAAACCAGATTTATTAAAATATAAGTTAAGAGTAATAATTAAATTTTTTAGTATCAATAGATATGCAGGTAGATAGATAAGAAAACAAATGAATATACAGTACAGATTTGAGCATTCTCTATTTAGAAACAAGCATTAAATAGTCTCTTTTACACATCTATAAAACAAGACCTTTCGCAGTGTAAAACAATTGATTAAAACTTAACAAGCTTTAATCAACTTAATAAATTGTTCTACGCTGCAAAAAGTGCTTGCTTTATAGATGTGTAGCTAGTTTGATTATGAGAAGCAGTATATAGTTCATTATGGATAGTCTCTTTTAGCCAAATATAATTGTAGATATAATAAGCAGTCCAACAGTTCTATGAAAAGTGGTACTTTATCTTCACTTTATATTTACAAATAATATTACATTTTGAATTTATCTATCCCTTTTCAGCTTAATAAATGCATACAGATAGTTCTGTTTACAAATTCTTACTTTATTAGTTCCTGGATTTCCAAGTTTTCCAAATATGAAGTATCAAAAAAATTGAAAATATGAATATTGATTGCAATAAATAAATGATAAAAATTCATAAAAAGGCATTTCAAACCATGTGCATAGCTATGCAATATAGCATGACTGAATTTATAGCAAAAAACTCCATCATCTGCTACAAAATCAGAAAAAAATGGCTGACAGAGAAACTGAAGTAGTGTAAGTGCTGGATGCCAAGGTGTCACCAGAAAATTATGTGAATAATTTTCATTCCTGAGTTGTATCAAAGATATTATTCATTCTATAAAGGATGATGGGAAAAATAAAAATACTATTCATATGATATTAATAATTTCTTTATTGTTATAATTTGCTTTATTTTAAAGATTATGTTTTCATTTCCTTAAGGACCAGTTGCACGAGTCTTAATCTGCTGATTAAAATAGGTTTTAAACTGCAGATTTAACTTGCTGCATTGCACAAGGTCAAAACTCTAAGATAAACTGCCAAAATTTAACTAGCTAATTTTGGATGGATTAAAATTTATTCTATAGATTATCCAGCAAAATAATATGATGAATTTGTGACAATTCTAAATTTGAAAATAATCTTGATTTAGATTATCTGAATTACATTTATCTTAATCCAAAATTAATATTTCTGAAAAAGATAGATCCATTTATCCTTTATGATGATAATTTTCATATGAGGTTTTATTTAATATCATCAATGGTTTTACAGCTATTGTCAGAGGAAAGTAAAATATGCACTTTATAAATAAAGTTCATTATTTTATTTTAAATTTATAAATAATAGACTTACTTGAGAAATTATTTATAGAAAAATTATTTTTAACGATTCGATGTATTGTACAGAATTCGTATTCAGTTAAATTATTTTTAACTTTAACTAAGTTACAGTGGTCGACAAAAGTATTGATACCCCGCCATTTTTATTATTATTTTGGCGATATTAGTGTTTTAGGTTAATGTAATATTTTCAAATCCTGTTTATGAAATTGGAAAGAGCAAAGAATAGTAAGGATAGCACATTCTATCAGAAATAGCAATTATTTATTTCTGTACAAACAAAAACTGAAAACATAAGATGGACAAAAGTATTGATGCCTTACAATTAATATTTAATATGCCCACCTTTAGCAGAAATTACAGCTTGTAATCGTTTTCGGTAGCCTTCAACAAGCTTCCTACAAAAGTCAATGTCAAGTTTTGCCCAGTCGAATTAGCCATTCTTTTATTTTATCCCTGTATTTTAGAATTTCATAAACTTGAGATTATGAAATTTAATGTTTATTAGTACTGATCATAAAAAATTTTTTCTCTTTAAAAGTAAGTTGTCTTTTAAAAGTAATATTAAGTTTTAGTTTTTCCCCCAAAATTTTTTGGAAAAAAGGAAAAATCTGGAGAAAAATTTTTTTGGTTTTGAAACTTGAATTTCTTCAAAA
>AYEL01079661.1:0-36874 GCA_000484575.1 Olivierus martensii | reverse complement strand
GTTAACGGCAAAAAGCCCATCTTTCTGATGTTTCACCCCTTCAAAATCGTGTGACCGTTCTTGGACTGCTCCTCGTCTGGTTTTACTAACCGAAAATTAACGGTAATTTGTTAATTGACATCATAAAAGGAGCTTTGTTAGTAAGACTGATCTGTGTTTACAGCTCGCACTAATTGAATCTTTTCTCGCACTAACCAAATAACGGTATCAATTTTTTAAGTCGCGCTAATCGAATTCGCGCTATTCAAAGTCGCGCTAATCGAGGCCTATCTGTACTTATCGGAAATTAGTTTTTAATCGTTGGTCAAGAAGGATTTTGTACGAATATGCTATTGTCTTTAAGAAATATTGAAAACCTTCACGATCTCAAATACTCAATGGCTTATTGTCTTTACACACCATAAATATAAGAGCTTGATTTACCTCATTTTCTGCTGATTCACCTGATTTGAACTCCTCAATGCTCCTAAACATCTTAGAAATTTTTCTTGTTTTCCTGGGAGAGATTGTAAGGATAGTGCTTCGTTAGTGTCTTGGTAACATTTTTATTTCTTCTGCAAGTCTTTCTGAACTCCAAGAAGTTGTGGATGTTTGCTTTCAAGATGACATCTTAAATTCGTGGTATTACCACTAATTTTCAGTCCTTTTGAATAATATATGCAAGTTGCAGTCTTGCAGAATTAATTTTATTTTTAGCAAAATGTTGCCACAGTAAGGTTTCAGAGGCATACTTACTAAGCTACAAAGGTATAAATACTTTGAAATTAAAAAAACCTAGAAGCATTTTGAATATTAATTAAATGATGATGATAAAGTGTCTCATGTGACAAATATAAGCATTGAAAATTCAATATTTCCAGATGGATTGTTCGATTTTCCTAATGCAAAACTAAAAAATTAAATAAAATCATCACCGATTATAAAAAATTCCATTTATAAAAATATGTAATATTACTTAACCTAAACTTCAATTCTACTACATAAACAGAAAAAACATTGAACATCGATGTTTTAAAAACATTGATGTTTGATGTTCAACACTAAACAGAACTGCAAAATTGCTAATTATGATAATCCAACAATACCTAATGATTAATGGCTCTATAATAATTCCAGAGTCTGCTTGGTCAAGACTTTTACTGGAAAATTCATTTCCAAAACAATAGTTATTCTAATGCTATAACTAACAATCAACCAGAACCTTCACAGTTGTTAACTAAAATCACAAACATATGTTAGAATCATAATGACAAAAATAAATTAGTATACTTAACTAGAAATAGAATAACTACTAAGCAAATAAATTAAATAATAAAAAAATAGCTTATTAATTCCAAAAAATACAAGTGTTAACAAGCTTTATTGTAACAATAATAAAGCACAAACAAGTTAGTAAAATAATCTGTTTAATTATCAACCAACTACAAAAAACAACAATAAATTTATTAAACAACAATACAAATAGAAAAAGAAACCTTAAATTAATTAAATTATTAAGCCTCCATTGATATTACAAGAAAATACTTAACTGGTCAATTGACAATTCACAATACAGTGGTGCCTTGGTTAACGACAGTAATCCATTCCTGAATTATCATCATTAACCAAAACCATTGTTATCCAAGACACGATTCTCCATAAGATTTAATTGAAAATTGATTAATTTGTTCTGGCTCCTCCCTACAACCATAGTACATATTAAAAGTGCAGATTAAACTCATTTAAAATGTCCTAAAAATATGGTGAATATCATTTATTTGCTACAAAAAAATTAACATTAATAAAATGAATTGTTCATCATATTTGCTACAAAAAAAAATTAATATTAATGAAATGAATTATTCACAAAAAACAGTTTTTAATTATCAATTTTCACCAGAAGGACAATTGGGCTCACTTTAGAGTTTTTTAACAAATGGACCTATAAAAAGCATGTCAAATTGTTTGCTTCTGCCTTTTTCTTAAAACGTTTCTGAAAAAATGATTGGACTTTTCATTAAATAGATCTGCAGTTCAGATAACCTCAGATTTGTTTGAATTCCATTTCTTAGCAACATTTTGATCTTCCACTTTGTCAAAACGTTTTTGGTTTCAGCAGTCGTAATTTGTTTTCTCTCTCCATCCTCATCTTCAGATGAAATTTCCATGTCCTTTTCTTCACATAGCTGCTTGAAAAGTGCTTTTAGCTTATCAATAGTCAGTTCTCGGTCATGCATCTCCAATAATTCTTCCATATTGTCTTCCTCTACTTCCAAGTTAAGATCATGAGCAGTTGCCACAATATCCTTTACCAATAGAAGTTCACATAATCAAGAGTTGCTAACCAAAGCCTTGTGAGAAAGTTAACTCTGACCTGTCCTGCTTTATTTTATTATGCACTTTTATTATTTATTGTTATTTTCATTATTATCTAACGTATTCTATTTTAGTTTAAGAGTTGACTTACTTCCACATTCCCTGTCATTGTAGTTAGCAATCACGTGTTACAGAATTGGAATCTGTCCTCCAGAAGAGTCGTCTTGGCTAATGACGTCATCTAATCTGAATAAATTTTACCACTGATCCAATATGAGAATATAAGAATGATCCTGTATCGATGTTTTGTTCGGTATATGATTAAATTGTAAAGAGAATGACATGAATTAATTACTCTGTAAGCTAATAAATTTGATATTGTTACGTGAACGTATGCAAAGCATACGAACGTGAGCAAAGCATGGGATTGTAAACCACTCAGTATAAAAACGAAAGCAACCAATGACATGAGGTGTTCGTATAGAGGTGTTGGTTCTCAAGTGAAATTGGTTGAGTGACATTCAAATTCTTGTAAAGATTTACAATTGCTTGAAGTTTGTATTGGTGGTGGGGGTATTAGAAGTTAAGTAGTATTTAAGGTTTATTTCTTGTGAATAATCAGATTTTTGGATATTTGAGTTAATTAAACAAGTTTTGTTGATTAATTGATTGTTGCTTTATTATCGTTTAAATAAAGCTTTAATTAACACTTTTGTAAGTGTTATTGAGTGTAATAAATTTTGTATTTTTCATTATCTATTAACACTTTTGTAAGTGTTTTGAGTCTAATAAATTTATATATTTTTGTCATTAAACTGTTTTGAGAATTTCTTCAATTTATTAGCATAAGTTTCTAACATCGTTGTTTGTTCTACTTCTAACACTTAATCAATACTTCTAATTATAAGTTCCGGTTGTTTTGGTTATGTCCGTAGGACGTTAAGTTTTGATAACTTGTTTTGAATTTAATTATATTTAATTTAGAAAGTAGTTAAAGACCTGAGCTCAGGCCGAAATCTGGAATTTGCAGAGTTGTTAGACTGTTAGGTTTAGTTTGTAATTATTATTATTATTGATATTCGTTAGAATTAGCGATTTTGCAGCCAGTGTTGTTAACCAAGAGATTTTTCTTTTACAACACTCATTGTTAACGAAGTATGTCATTATCTGAGGCCACTGTTAACCAAGGCACCACTGTATCTCTAAGATTCATTGATTCAATTCCATTCACCTCAAACTCAGTCAAAGTCAAAACTCTCCTTTTTAAGTGACTTACATGCTAGGCTCATACTCAAGCTCATTTATATAAATCTATTGGACACTTTGTATTTTCCTACCTACAGAATATTAGTTACAATCATGTCATTCATCTTTACAATCACCATATTTAACATTATAATATTTTACAATTCCATTGAAGGGAGACAATTTTTAACTCAATTAAGAGATCTGATCCAGAGTGATGTTCTGAGATTGGATGACATCATGACAAATCATCAAAGATGAAACTATTGCATTTCTTATTGCCAATTTTGAAAATTTGAGTCAGGAGTGTAAGTATTTTACCCTGAACTCAAATAAAACACCCAATAAATAAATATAATAATAAGCAAGTGGATATAAAAAAAGATTTGGATTTAATTCTTCACAAAATTATACCTAGAACTCAGTTAAGAACTATCATTTTAAAGTTTACAAATTCAAAAATTCAGAATACACAAGAATACATAAAAACAAGCACTATTTGCATTAGAATAAAATGTTTATTTTAACTAAAAATTCCGCTGAATTTTTAGTTAAAATAAACATTTTATTCTACTGCAAATAGTGCTTGTTTTTATGTATTCTTAAGTATTTAAGTTAAGCAGTTGTTTTAGAAAGTTACTGATATTCAGAATACAATTTGCATTTTATATTTTAGAACAAATTGGCACATGGATATTTTTAAATTTATTTTATGGAAAAATTTATACAAATATATTAACATATAAACAAATACAATCATTAAAAATACACTAAAAATGTTTTTAACATGTATATAGGCACAAATATATTAGGACATCTTTTTAGACATTTTTCTACAGAATATACATCAATACCTTTGGCATATTAAATGCTTGATGTTTATTTGATATCAAACATGACATATTCAATGTTTTATAGCCATTATGATGAAATAGCTGGTCACTCTCACTTAAACCTGGCTCATCCATCAGGATGTTCAACCCAAGATTCAACAACAATGGTGGTCAAGTTGCTTAGCCCATAGATGGGTATTAGTCATCCAGTCCATGGCCGTTCATAATAAAAATCTTCAAATGATAGTAGTAGAAATTGAATGAATAGTCCTTCAACCACATAGCAGAAATTGGTTAGTTAAAAAAAAGGTCCATAGTTGTTGCTATACACTAAATTAGGGGTGGGCAATCTCCAGCCCGCAGGCCACATTATTTTATTATATCTAATACAAACGCTATGTATACTTACATATCTGTACCTTCTCTTTTTTAAATAAATACTATTATCATCAATTGTTTTTGTTTTGGCCTGTGGCCCACCATAAATTTTTCTATATGGCCCCCTACAAAAAAAAGGTTGCCTACCCCTGCACTATTTCATGAATACAAATGAACTATACACAATGATGATAATGGCACATAATAATAAATTTGACAATGATACAATGATGGACAAGTATGAGATGAAGATAGGTATAAAGCGTAAGCGTATAAGTGTATAAGTAGTACACAACGAAACGAGAGTATCAGTATTTAGTACTTTATTCTCCGGATTCTCTAGGTTCTCTGACCCAGTTTGTTGGAAGCGTACACAAGATAATAAAACATTTAAGTTAGCGCGTGTTTCCACTTAAGCGTCAAGATAGCACACTCGTTGTGGTAGAAGTTGATTCCAGATGTCAATCCCCGACAATAGGAGAGAACTCTGTCAAAGCTGAGGAGGAGATGGCTTATACACAGATAAGTTCAGGGCTACGACATGATCTAGACATAGAGATGATCTGCATATGAATGTATGGATTTTGAGAATTCAGTCATTGGTAATCTCAAGAGAAGTAATAACTAACAATAAGACTAACAGTTTACAGAATAATATTTAAGAATAATCAATTACATCAGTTTTCATCATCTTTAATAACTTATCAGGAGTCATTTTCACATCATAAAACTGCAGCTGCAAAGGAAAAACGCAAAATGACAGATGGAAATGGAAGTGATGCACCACCTGGCTGTTACTAGTTTCATCTCACTGTTATATAAATTTGCCTGTTTTTCAACATAACATCATGTAAATTCATCTGCTTCTCTGGATGCAGATGAATTTAATATGCCTTGTGGCATGAACTCATGTATATATAGCCATCTACTCATCAGTTCAAGCAAAATTCACTATCACCACCAGAATTCATCAGATTTTTCTCCTGTCGTCATCCATCATTGTATTTTCGTTGAACTGTTTTCACTATGTGCCATTTTCATCATTATTGTTTGTATTGTTATTAGTAATTGTGATGTGTTTTATGAAGTATATCATTGGAATTAACCAAGCCTGTTCTACATTGTGGTTTGAAGGACTATTCAGTCAAATTCTACTAACACATCATTAAAAAAATTTTTGTTTTATGAAACTCCTGGTCACAGACTGGACAACAAGAATACTCATCCTTGTTGGAGTATCTCCAAAAGCAACCTGACTATCACTGTTGCTTACTCCAGGGTTGAACATCTAGCTGACGGGCAAGCATGGCTTGGGAACGTTTGTCTCAAACATCACAAACTATATGAAAAAAAAGATGAATTTACATATCTCCATGACAATCTGAGCAAGGGCCAGGTGGCATTCCACTTCTAGGTCTATTCATCGTCTTGTTTTCTGCTACTTTCCAGTAGACAATGTCGAATTTAATTGCAATTCCTGTTAATTGCTGTTAGTAGTAACAAAAAATAAAGTAAGTTGAGATTAATAAATAATTTTTTTAAACTTAATCATTGTGATTATTTTTTTCAGTGAAATTGGCTAATGATCTAAACTTCACAATAACATTTATTTTTTTTTATTATTTTTTTTTAAATAACAGCACCAGACTGCAGTTGATTATCAACACAAAAAAATTTTTTTATTGGAATGTTTTCGGTTATCATATAACCATCATCAGTACTTTAGAACAGAATACAAGAAATTTTTAGTTCGTTTTCGAACTAGTATTATACAATAGGACAAACTTTTAAAAATTAAAAACCTATTATTGCGTCTATAATTTCGTTAAAACATTAATGTACATTATATATAATGCATACGATGTATAAAAATTTATTTTAATTGGATATAGTATTATCCAGTATGCAAAATTTGCAAAAACTTGTAGCTATATTAACTAATACTTACAAAAATAAAATTAAAAATATAGTCCGCGTCGAATACTTTAAGTAATTAAGTACCGCGCAACTGTGTTATCAGCTTCCGATTTTTCTCAAGGCATACTGCCATGCTGCAGAAATATCTTTACTTCTCTGTCCATTAATGACGTTTTTATATTGCCCTCTTTGTATTATCTCCAATGATTCTAATATCAAGCCTTCTTTTAAATTATTACAAGATTTTATGATTTTTGCATCTTCCCATTTTATCTGTATATTATGTTCGTAGGATCTTTCTGCCAACGATGTTCTTAAATTATCGTTTTTGATATCGGCTTTGTGTTCCTGTATTCTATCTCTTAGGTTCCTTGTGGTTAGCCCTATGTATTCTTCTTGCTTATTCAGATCTTCATTGTAGTTTGGCAACACGTAAACTTCGGCTCTCTGATCTGATGGATAAGGACCCTTGTCATTTCATATGTGTTGGAAGACAGCAGCATTCCTTTTATATGCTAGTTTCAGCCCTTGATTCTTTGCTAACTTATTTAGAGCAAATATTTCTCTTGTCAACGATGGTACTGGCAGATATTTGGATGATGCTAGTTTCAGCCCTTGATTCTTTGCTAACTTATTTAGAGCAAATATTTCTCTTGTCAATGATGGTACTGGCAGATATTTGTTGGTTTTGGGGCAGCCTTGTTGTTGGAATGTACTCAGCTGTTCTACTTGTTTATTCCTATTTTTAATAACTTGTAGCTATATTTTTGTAATTATTAGTTACTATAGCTACAAGTTTTTGCAAATTTTGCATACTGGATAATACTATATCCAATTAAAAATAAATTTTTTATACATCATATATATTATATATAATGTACATTAATGTTTTAACAAAATTATAGATGCAATAATAGGTTTTTAATTTTTAAAAGTTTATGTCCTATTGTATAATACTAATTCGAAAATGAACTAAAAACTTCTTGTATTCTGTTCTAAAGTGCTGATGATGGTTATACAATAACTGAAAACGTTCCAATAAAAAAATTATTTTGTGTTGATAATCAACTGCAGTCTGGTGCTGTTATTTAAAGGATTATTATTAAAAAATATACAAGCACTTTTTAGCAGTAGATATACTAAAATATTTATTTCATTTTGCGAAGTACTTTCGGCTAACTGCCATCTTCAGCGCAACTTACAAAAGTAAATAAACACACTTCAAACTTTACTGACCGTTACAGAAGCTTGACTAACAAACGAATAACACCTTAAAATTACCTAATAATGTACAATCTTTTCATTTTACAATATAAGTATATTAAATAATTATCCTAATGAGTAAAATAAACTAACAAAAATAAATTTTTATTTTTATTTTTTTTTAAATACCTATGCGTATGGTTGACTTACAAAATCAGATTATAAATTATTTATAGCGTAACCATGCATTAGATATGTCCTTAGACTGTTTATCATTGATTAATTTTAAATATTTATCTCTTTTTAGAATTTCTATTGTCTCTGCTAGAAATTTATTCTCATTTTTGTCGATCTTTCTAATTATTTTTGACTCCTCCCATTTAATGTCTATACTGGATTCGTAGAATTTTTTAGCTAGTGTAGTCTTCATATTACCAGTCTTAATATCGTATTTATGTTCCTTAATTCTCTCATCCAAGCACCTTTCGGTGACACCTATATAGAACTTTTTTTCTTCCTCATTGCCGTTGAGGTTCATTGGGATTTGGTATACACTGGATTTGCTTTTCTCTTGTTTTCTGTCTTTATCATTCCTCAGTAACCGAAAGACAGTTGGTTCCCTTCTGGTTACTAAGCTTTTCCTGATGATTGCCATTGAGGTTCATTGGGATTTGGTATACACCGGATTTGCTTTTCTCTTGTTTTCTGAATTTATCATTCCTCAGTAACCCAAAGACAGTTGGTTCTCGTTACTTCTTCATAGTCTTTTTTGCATATTTCTTAACAGTCCTATGCTTCATTAAATGGTAAGGGACTGAAACTATTCGTTCGTTTGATCTGATATCCTTCGTACTCTGTTCTGCCTCTCTTCGTTCATGACTGCTTCTGTCTTTCATTATTTTATCTTGTATTTTCTTCAAAAATCTGCATGTGTAGCCATGCTTCAACCTTGTTTCGTATATTTTGTTACATTCTTCTTTTCTAGCTTCTATTGTATTGCAATGCGTAATCATACGTCTAAAGTAAGCGTAAAACACAGCTTTCTTATATGACACCGGATCATTAGACCAATTTGGGATTAATATTCCGTTCACTGTGGGTTTTTGATATACACCTGTGCTATAAAACATGGCATCTTTCTTAACGAGAACATCTAAATAATGTATTTGTTGATTGTGCCTTTGATCTTCTTTTAATATTAGTCTGTAGGCTTCATCTGTGAAGAAATCCTCTAACTCTTTTTCATCAAAAATAAAAAATAAAAAAAAAAAAATTTATTTTTGTTAGTTTATTTTACTCATTAGGATAATTATTTAATATACTTATATTATAAAATGAAAAGATTGTACATTATTAAGTAATTTTAACGTGTTATTCATTTGTTAGAGTCAAGCTTCTGTAACGGTCAGTAAGGTTTAAAGTGTGTTTATTTACTTTTGTAAGTTGCGCTGAAGATGGCGGTTAGCCGAAAGTACTTCGCAAAATGAAATAAATATTTTAGTATATCTACTGCTAAAAAGTGCTTGTATAAGTCTATTAATTAATGAGTTTAAGCAGTTTGTTTTATAACTTTTATTATTAAAAAGCAGTTAGATAAAATAGTTATTTATTAACATTTCTATTTTTGCTTCTTTTTATTATTATAATATTCAAAACAGCACTTGAAGCAAGGTGCAAAAAGATATTAATCTTGTAAAACATTTTTGGACTTTATTATAGTCCCTCTTCAGTACAACGTTCTTATCTATAATGTGATAGTTAAGAACATTATAGATATGAACATTGTACTGAAGAGGGACTATAATACAGTCCGAAAACGTTTTATAAGATTAATATCTTTTTGCACCTTGCTTCAAGTGCTGTTTTGAATATTATAGTGATATAAAGCAAGTGGTTATTTTGTAATTAGTTCTTTTTATTATTTCAATTGATTCTTTTAATAGGCTATCTCTCAAAATCTTACATTTTATATCATCATCCCAAGCAATATCTAAATTAATTTATAAAACCAATTGGATAAAATCTCAGTTTTTCCTATCAATATATCATTTCTAAACTAAACTAAACTACTGCATTCATTAAGCATAATCTGGAATGACAGTTATTTAAATTATCCAAGGAAACCAGGACAGCCAGAGAGTGTACTACTTCCTTTTTCTGGTCCACTATCTTGATTTTTATCATTTTATAGCAGACAATGGAGTGTCTGCTACAAAATGTCCAATAGTACTATAGTTACATAGTCTGTATAGTTACATATAAGATTTAAATATCATATTTATAAATGTTTAACATTTATTTACTGCAAATAATCTTCACATTTTCAATTATGTTGTTTATATTTTATGCAAAACCTTAATTTTACATGAAATATGAGATAAAACCTTTTTTAAATATAAGGTGAATCTTAAATATAAAACAGAGCTTGTAAACCTGAGAATTCATTAACTCATTGAATGTGGTATGTGTCAATTTCTGCCTGTAGATGTGCCAGCCAGTAATTAAAATTAAGTCTAATTAATATGCAAAAAATTTAAATTAGGATAATTCACTTAATTTTCAACAAAATCTTTTGAAATTTTAAATTTTAAAGAATATTTTTCCATCTTTCTAACAATGTAAACATTTTTTTGGAGTTTTATTTTTTTCACAACTTTTCATTGTGCAGGTAACATGATATTTTTATATGAAATCTTAGCCATCCAATAAAACCACTGATGTATTTAAATAGCCATATCTCCTCTGAATAATGCAAACCATAAATAAAGAAATTTGGCCAAAATTTGCAGGAATTACTTGTAAAAAACCAAGAGTAATTTTTGTATGTAATTTTTTTGAAGCTACATCATATAATTATTAAAAAATTATATAAACTCAATGAAATATTAATATTTCATATTTATTAACTTGTTCTTACTTCATACTTCATTTGTACAATTTTTTATAGTAGTTTATATAAATTTATTAATTTATATAAACTACAAAATGTATTACTATTATATCAATAAATCCTAACATACATGAAAATAGTTTCATATCATATATAAACAGCTGTAATATTCTTTACATTTCTCTAACTGGATCGCAGATGGCTTATTGTAGCAAACTACCCAATACTATACACCATGGAGTAAAATAGGCTTAGCTGCAACTTCTTGGGAAGAGAATAGCTGCTGTAAAGCAATAAAAGTGCCACACTCATTTAAATGGATGCAGGATGTTTATGTTTTGTTTCTTGCGATTTTCTCCTAAATTTCAGTGAAATTAAAACAAAAACTGAACGATTAAGATATACTTTTATTTTAATAGAATTACCCAATACTTTCCTTTTATCTACAATATTTTTTCAATTTTCAACATTTTATAGCTCATTGTATGAAAAAGTTCAAATATTACTTAAAATTTCAAAAATATCATTTATCTCATTCCAAAATTGGAATTACTTTGATATAGTGGACTAATAAATCAAGATTGAATAAGATTAGATTAAAAAAAATTAAATTTTATTGATTAGTTCAATTATAAACGATGTTTGTTTACATGTAATTTAAAAAATATTCCTGAAAAAATTTAGAGCCATCATCAAAAGTGGACATTTTCATGTATCAAAATGAAAAAAACTGATTTGCAATAGCTGGATTAATAAAATCAGGATTAAATGTTTTAACTCTTTTTTATTATCACTTTGTTTTGACTTCTATACACAACAAAGGCAATCAAGGGGTTTAAGCAGAAGTCATAAAGTGAGAATTACATATATACATATAAAAATAGCAATCAAAGCAAAAAATCTGAAATTGAAAATTTAAATTTTGACAATCATTTATATTTCCAGAAAATTGATTATTGACTCCATGACCATTATTGCACATACATTTATTGACTTTATGTTTTGTGTATTATTTTGAGATTAAAATTGTTGGAATAATTTTGGGCTTTAGACCATTAATCAAAACTTTAATTAGTGACTTTGAATCTCTATCAGAAGCTGTGAACCTTGTGAGGTCCATAGAAATAAAAAGATTAAGAATCCAGAAATGTAACAAATCTCACACTACCACATTTTTAAATACATACATAATAAATAACAGCTCTTAGGCAGGATAATATACTTTACCATAAATTTAATAGACTGTAGAATTTAACACACTGTAGAAGCACTTTCGATTATAAACAATCCTCTTCAGCTACTTTAAGTCAATGAACTAAACAAGGAATTCTATACCCTGCCAAAGAGCTGTTATTTATTATGTAAGATTAAGAATCACTGTTCTAAAATTATGAATTTTTTAATTTTAATATTTAGCAATTCTGATTATTTGGATATTGAATAAAGACATTCTATAGTATTATTAAAATCAATATATTTAATATAATGTATAATAAAAAAATATTTGAAGTTATTGAATTAAAATAAAATATAGGCATTCCTCAAGTTACGAACATTAATACTAGGTCTTATAAAACAGAGATCCTGGTTATTATTTCCAGTATTGATACAAAAATACCAGTTTTTCAATATTAATTTAAAATAATAACTGCTTAAAATTTATTCAAATAAGTATTAAAATCAGCAATATTTTTGATAACAGGATGAACTTTAATCATCATCTAAACATGATTATTGAAAAATTAAACTATAGATCATATTTGATGTAGTTTAAGAAATATTAGACAATAATATATGCTGAATTTGGATTAATTCAATGATCTTAGAAATCATCAATTATGTAACAATAATATATTCAGCTGCATTTCTTCATATTTACAAAAATTAGTTCATAAATGGAAAAATTCAGTTAAAGCTATCAAAAATATTATTTCAATAGACATAATTCTAGAAACTACTGCATCTTTCAAAGACTTCTTGACAAACAGAGTATTAAAATTATTAACAAATGACTATTTTAATTTCAATATTCAGAAAAAATTACAAGATATGAATTTACACACATTCTTCTAATTCAGTGGTCTCAAACTTATTTTTCAAAAAGCCATTTTAGAACTATTTGGTTAGTTGGAGGTTGTATTTAAAATTAACATCTTATGGGAAAAAGATTCTTGATGAGATAAATAATCCAAAGGGTTAATTATTTCTCTTTGCATCTCTCTTCTTCTGCACTACTGCAAAACAGTAAATTCAAAACTAGCACAAGATTGCAGAAATTACTTTATTTGACAAATGTTTTCAACCCTCCTTCGAGGTCATCATCAGATCTAATACTAAATTATAAATATTTACTATATATATATATATATAAAATTTGTTTAATAACATATATTGATTATTATAAAATTTAATATTGATCTATAAATATTATAATGACAGAAATAAAATGTCAAATTAAATTACATAATAACATAATATACTTGATGAAATTTCTGCTGATAAAATTAAGCAACATACATAAGCATTTATTCGCATCTCTCTGCTTCTGCACTACTGCTAAACAATATTTCAAAACTAGCACAAGGCTGCAGAAATTACTTTATTTGACAAATGTTTTCAACCCTCCTTCGGGGTCATCATCAGAGACCGATGATGACCTCAGCGGAGGGTTGAAAATGTTTGTCAAATAAAGTAATTTCTGCAATCTTGTGCTAGTTTTGAATATACATAAGCATAGCACTGAGACAGGTAAAGAGAAATAAAAACTCTAAAATTGCAGAACAAAATTTTGAAAGAAAAGTGTTCTAAAACAATTTCAAGGTAAAGAGAAATAAAAACTCTAAAATTGCAGAACAAAATTTTGAAAGAAAAGTGTTCTAAGGATTGCTATTCAATTTCTAATTTTAGCACTTAGGTAGGATACAAAAAGCTTTATTACAGTTATTATATAATCACAGAAATGTTATTGGTCTATTCAACCTCATCAGCACATTTATGTTATGTAAGACTTAATAACATTTGAGAATTAAACAGAAAACATTTAATTCTTAAATAAATTTTCTGTTTAATTCGTAAATGTTATTAATAAAAAACCGAAAGTGCTTTCTGCAGTTTTACAGTTTTTAACTTCTCTTTACCTGTTTTGGTGCTACACTTATTATTTGTGATTTATCAAAACAGTAGTTTTTTAATTTTTTATAGAATAAGTAACATACTAATAATAAACCAAAATACAAACAAAAAATACTAGTGCCATTAAACTTAAATTTGAACTTATTCAGAATTTAGATTTCCATCTGTATATTATAAATAATTACACTACTTAAAAATAATTCAAAGATTATTGAAATTGAACCTAATCTGAAAAATTAATTCCTTGATAATTATAATGGAAATTTAATAATTCGAATTAATTTGGACAAATGTAGCATCATATCCGTTAAGCAATTAATTTTCAAATATGGAGATATGTTTAAGTGACTATTAAATATGTTTATTGTTTGTTTTACGTTGTTGAGTAGGTTTTTAATTAATTCATTTCTCTCAAAAAGATTTAAGTAAATTAATAAAATTTCTATTTTTAGTATAAGTTCAATTTCTCTAGCATAGTAACATTAAATTTGAAAAAATCATCCCAGTTAATTTTTGTGATGAAAATTTTGAAGATAATTTAATAGAGTACTATAATAAAGTAATGAAACTAAGATTTCCAAAAATAGTATATTTTAATTAGAAAGAAATCATATGAACTGATTTTATTATAGAAGTGCTAAAATACATTAAAATTTAGTATATTTTTAGTTTGCATTATCAAAACTTCAGTAATGATTCTTACAAAAGTCAAATCAACTTACATAAGTCATTACAAAACTTACAATTCATTAATAAAATTTTTACAGAACATAATTCCAACAAATGTATGCATTACTGGATTTTTCTGTATAAGAATTTGAATTTTTTTGCATAAAAATAATTTTGTAACAGCTGAAGAAGTGAGAGACAGAGAGAGAGAGATGTTTTAAGATCAAAAATATTTCTACTTATAGTTTAATAAAAGTATTCATGAAAAAATTTATCTTAAGTACTAAATTTTTCAGAAGTTAAAAAAGAAAAGTAGAATTTTGTATATAAATTAGGATATTGATGATCATAACATGCTAAGTCAAGCCTATTTTTTAAAATAGTATTTTGTCTAATGAAATTTTTTTTCACTGTTTGCTAGAAAATATAATTATTATTTAAATTGTTTATCATTATCTGGATGTAAGTAATTTTTACAAGAAATTGATTGAATCACATTTTGTATATAGAAATCAAAAATTAAAGAAAGGTATTGAAAGTTGTCATTTAAAGAAAGGTAAAGAAACTGTTGGATTTAAACTGCACTATACTGCAGTTTAAATCTAAAGGATTTTTTAATTAAGAAATATTTTTGGTTGATAACCTCAACTGTCTTCACTTACAAAATGCATTATTAATAACAAAAAAAAAGTCGGCTGGAAGGCCACGTGGTAAAGCTGTGGCTTACCATCCTGGAGGATCTGGTCCCACACTTCCAGTTTTCAGAAGTCCAGGCCAGGCTTATTGAATCCCATCCTTCAACCATCCGGTTGACTACATTATAGGTGTTGGCCAACCAGTAATGGGTTCTGTAAGTGGCCGCCACCAGATACAGAATATCCCACATGAGATATGGCGGCTTAACTAACTTAATCTCAAATAACAAAAAATAATAGATTCTTTAAATTTCAAAAATTCGGGTGTGTCACATGCCACAGTCAGAGTAAAATATTAGGTTAAATTTGAAAAAACATTTTTAAGATGCTAAAATTAATAATTATTTTATTTATGGATTTAAAGCCTGTAAAAATGTCATTAATAGGTAAATAACAGAATATCCCACATGAGATATGGCGGCTTAACTAACTTAATCTCAAATAACAAAAAATAAGATTCTTTAAATTTCAAAAATTCAGGTGTGTCACATGCCACAGTCAGAGTAAAATATTGGGTTAAATTTGAAAAAACATTTTTAAGATGCTAAAATTAATAATTATTTTAAGATGAGGCCAGAGTTATAAAAGAGGACAAGATAAAGTAATCCATTGAAATTGTGCAAAGGCACAATTTCAATGGATTTAAAGCCTGTAAAAATGTCATTAATAGGTAAATATGTGAATCTATTTCTAATGCGTGGTTTTTTGCTTTACAAAAAAAAAATCATAACTTGTATCATCATCTGAATTTGTTCCCTTATTTTGTCTTTTTATATTAAATTTTTCTAATATATGTCTTTTTTTTAGCTTATTGATTATTTTTAATTATAAATAATAATTATTTTAGTCTTAGAAAAATTTTTCTTCAAGTTTAGCTGGATATTATAATCTGATTTCAGCATGTGATTTTACTAAATTTTTCAAATTTAAAGAATCTTTATTTTTATTTTTTTTGTTATTAATGGTGCTTTTTTGTAAATGAAGATGGTTATAGTTGTCAACCAAAAACGTTTTTAATTGAAAGCATTTGGATTTAAACTGCTGTATAGTGCTTGTTTGTTTGCTTATAATTGTATAGAAAGTAGTTAGTTTGGGAGAAGTATTGTTGATCAAAAATTATATTGAAAAACTTTTATATATAAACCTAATGTGCATCTTTCTACTTTATTTTATTTTTTGCCAATATTTAAGCATTAAAAAATATTAGTATTAACAATTTATATCATTTCACATTTTTTTTTTTTCTTTTAGATGGAAAGGCGGATTCGCCTAAAGACTCTAAACCCTTATATTACGTGCAAAATCTGTAAAGGTTATTTAATTGATGCCACAACGGTTACGGAGTGTCTACATACATGTAAGTATTATTATTTCAGAGTTTTGATGATATAGTTAGGAATTTTAATATTACCACTAAGAATATTTGAATGATATGACAATCTTTTTTCAGTCTGTAAAAGTTGTTTAGTTAAGCACTTAGAAGATAATAATACATGTCCTACTTGTGAGATAGTCATTCATCAAAGCCATCCATTACAGTATATTAGGTGAGCAAAATTTATTGATTGTTTATAGATAAGTTGAAAGGATGTAATTATTAAATTTTAATATTTCTCTTTTCAGCTATGACAGAACTATGCAAGACATAGTTTATAAACTTGTTCCCAATCTCCAAACAAGTATGTATTATAAAATGTTTTAAATTTAAAAATTATTTCATAAAATATTTAATAAAAAGAATTCTTTTAGATGAAATCAAGAGAGAGAAAGAATTTTATAGGAGGAGAGGAATTCCATATCCAAAAGCAACACCATGTATGTAAAAATATTGCTTATATAAAAAAATTAAGCTATGAATATACATAACATTAAAAGTAATGATAGTAATATGATAAATTCAAGAATATCCAAATATAAAAACTTAAGTTGACAAAACTATAATTAAAGAGATTAAAAGTTTATAAGAAAGATATTTTGACTCTGATTATTTTATTTTATATAATTACTGATAAAATACAGGAAGTCCCAACTTATGATGTGGTTGCATTCAAAAATTTCAGTCATAATTCAAATCCATCATATCTCGAAACATGATTTTCCATAAACACAATGTTATAAATAGAGGTCACATTCTCCAACCATCAAAATTCAAAGAACATTCATTATTCTTTTAAACAGTAGTTGCATGCAGTAATGTTGAATAAATGCTGTTTATTCTTTAAAACAAGGAAATTGTCTATTTCATGCTTATCAGAACTTTGAGTAAAACTAAAGAAAACACATTGTAAAAACAAAGATGAAATGCTTAAAGTATTTTCCTGTATCCAAGTTTCTAATATCAGCTACAAGGTAAAGCAGTTTTTTATAACCTTGATGGATTCTGGTTCACTCCAAGTCTCATATAACATTTTTCAGGAAAAATCCAGTTCTGGCCAGACTTGTTGAAGTTCATCCATAAATCTTTTAGTTGATCCCATCATAGATGTTGAACAGTTTGTGAGAACTTTAAAAGAGATCACTGCCTAAAGTATCTGTTAGTGGCTTAATTCAAATTAAGGCTAACTAGAAGTTCATCCATAAATCTTTTAGTTGATCCCATCATAGATGTTGAACAGTTTGTGAGAAATTTAAAAGAGATCACTGCCTAAAGTATCTGTTAGTGGCTTACTAACTAAGTTAACTAACTAAGGTAACAAAGTTTCTACCAGAAACAAGCATTTACTTTAATACCACTTCCCTATCATTAGCTATTATATAAGAATATCCAGTCCATACCCAATTATGAACTATACACATCTATGGTAGAGCTTGTAAGACTGCAGTAGGGGCATTGATTTTTCAGAAATGTCAAGTCTGAATTCTCTGCTTCCATGTAATTAGGATGGGAAGTTTATCAATAATCTGAGTTATGATGGATTCTAATTATGACCAAAATTTTTTAATACAATCATATCATATAAGTTTGGGATCTATACTATCAGATTCAGTTCTGGATTCCACATTGAATAGGATAATTTTTTAGGGGTCCAAGCTCGACCTAGCTTGGATCCCTAAAAAATTTAAGAGGCATGAGACCCAAAATTAAATATAAATACTGTATAGTGAAAATATAACATGCTTCCATTCTGGCAACAACTCGGCCATCTGGTTGATTGGTTGCATTATTGAAAAATTTTTGATGGTGATTGTCATAAGCATGGATTTTCATCAGTATTATAATATATATTAAGTAATAAGTGTATTTATAATACACTTATTACTTAATATTCAAATTTGACTTGCATTAAAACCTAGCAAATATAAGTTGAGAATTATTTATAAATAATTCAACATATGATTACATTGCATTTGTTTGATTTAATAAACTATAAAATTAGTATGCATTAATATTTAAATGCTTTCTAAAATAATCAATGTTGGTTGGATGGCTACATGGTAAAGCAGTTGCCTACCACCTTGAAGGATTTAGATTCAGTTCTGGTCCTACATCTCCAGTTTTTCAAGAGAGGTCTTGCTGATCCATTGAACCTACATCCTTCAATCTTCTGATTGATCCCATCAAGATTGTTGATGTATAGCTTATTGTGTGATGGGCTATAAAAGTGACTGATGCAAAATATAGTATATCCCATGTATGATATAATGGCTTAACTAAAACGAATCTAAATAAGTAGCAGTATGAAAAATAATCTGAAAATACATTTACCAAAATTTTCTCAATCACATCACTAATGTCTGTTCCCAAAAACTGATGTCCTTATATATCAAACATGTCATATTTGAACAAAAACTACAGTATATTATTCTAAAAGTTTTTATAATGATGCCATTTTATTTTCATTTCTTAATCAGCAAGATAAATGTTATTTCATGATACTTATATTATAGCATTAATATTTCATAAAAATAAATGTAATATTTGATGGAAATTTTTCTAATTTTTTTTCTAGCTGGGGTCAATGAAAAAGAAACAAGCTCTCAAGCATCTTCATCAAAAGAGGATGATTCTGATTATCACAAATCTGATGAACAAGTTAATATATTATTAGAATCTCAAAATGGCTCTCTCAAACAAATGAGGAGGAAGTTTATACGTTGTTCGGCTCAAGCAACCATAACTCATTTGAAAAAGTTTATAGCTAAAAAATTATATAATAATTTAGAAAAATATAAAGAGGTACAAAAATATATTTAATCATTTTAAATAAATATTAAAATTTGTCATTAATAAAATATTGTGTAGTAATTTTAATTTAGTATTTAAAGATGATTGCATTGTTTAACCTTATAGGTTGACATTTTATGTAATGAAGAAATTTTAGGGAAAGATCATACATTAAAATTCGTGTGCGTCACAAGATGGAGGTTTAAAGTAAGAAGTTTTTTATAAAATTTCTTTTTCGAATTATCATATTCATAAAAATCTACTATAATTAATTTTTATTTTTTATTAGGATCCACCATTGAAATTATACTACAGACCAAAAGCAGATTTGTGATTGAGTGTTTGTTATCATTGTACATACACATAATTCTCATTACTTGTTTTAAGCAGAAGATTACAAAGATATGCTATATTTAATTTCCTTTCCTTTGGAAGAGAAAATGTTGTCTTTTCTTTTATTATTAATAAGATAGTATTGTTTCTTTTACAATTATACAAATCATTTGAAGTGCTCATAGAACTCTCAATTCCAGTTAATAGTAAGTGCTTGTTGAGAGGACATAAGCTCAAATAGCCATTAATGCACAAGATTCTTAAAAAGAGAAAGTTAGTCTGTTTAATTTGTAATGTTGAAGAGCTTTTACTTTCCTATTTTATTACAAGTATCTTTTGATGTTGAAGGTGCAATTAAATATCTATTATTGAGAGCAGTAATAACTAAGGTGAAGCCTCCGTTCCGTTATTTATAAAAATATTCTTATCTAGTTGCTCAGTGTGAATGTCTCCCCATCCCTTTTTATTAGAAATAGCTATTTTATATATTGTTTGTGAGAGAATATTTGTTAGTAGCATTCTCAGTACCATTTGTTAATATGTTCAGAAATGTTGTAAGGGATATGTGCCATATTGTTTCATTGTTTGAAGAAAAAAGTATAATGTTTTTATCTTTGCTTTACTTTATACTTTTAAGACCATGAGTAGAAAGTATGGTTTAAATTTTTTGAGATATAGGTAATTCATTTGTTCTTATTACCTCATTTATTTATTTGTTTTTCTAGAAATTTATTGTATATTGTTAGATTTCAATGAACTTTTTCTATCTGAAATGTTTAGGGTGTAACAAGTTAACCGTTTACCAATTTATTGCATTCTTGACAATCATTGTTGCATCTTTCTGAAATTCATCTCATTTTCATCAATGTCATAATATATCCACGTTTACAGTATTTCTGTTGTTTCTAGTCAATTTTAATTTAAATGTTTGAGAAAGAATGCTTTAAAGAAAACAATATATATTTCAGATATTGATTCACAGTTATTCTGATTTTACTATATCATTTATATTTTTATTTTATATTTAAGAAGACACTCGTAAGATTAAATTTTCATTTAAATATCTTGAATTGTTAATAGAAATCTACATTATCAGTAATTGTACATAATTTTTCTTGACAAAAGTCTTAATGTTAGTCATTATTTTGAAAATGGCAATAATGTTTTATGTCTTTTGTTTTTAATATTAGTTTTGTATTTAAAGGAAGGATGGCTTCACTTATTTGTATATAGAATGAATGCATATTATGCTGGCCAACATTTTTGGAACATGTATTTTTCCCCCTCCTGCCATGTACAGTAAGTGTATGGCCAGATGTGTAAATGTTTATCATTAAATTTATTCCAGATGTTTTATAAATTGTTTAAATTTATTTTACATATTTATATACTAATTTTACATCAAATGTTGTTCAAAAAAAGTGAAAGCAACGAACGTTTAAATAGTTTATTGAATTCAATGTCGACTGAATATTTAAAAATATTATTGATAAAACATTTATGTTTATTTATAATGAAATCTTAAATATAAAATTGGAGTTTTAGTGTAAAATCCATAATCCATAATTGGGAACAATTGATCATGAAGTATAGATATTATATTTTAAAATAAACAATGACCATAATCAATTGAAATCCATTGCTAATGCCTAATCAAAATTGGTCAGAGCTGATATATCAAGAAGTTTCTCACTCCACATTTGTTTCACTGATATAACTTATTACCAAATCTAACCACAGATAAGATTGTGAAAAGATTTTAAAATAGTATAAGAAAAATCTATTAGTCATTCAATTCCAGGACTAAGTTGTTGTAATTTTCTACATATTATCTTCTCGGTCATTTGGGAAACAGCTTGAGAGGATAGGATGTAAAAAATAAAGTGGAAATATATGTATTCTTTGATTGCATAGATTAATTTCTTTAGCATAGTAATCTAGAAAAGTATCAAAGAATTATAAAACATTGATTATTCCAATTTTTAAAAAAGTTATAACAAGAATTGTGAAAATATGGATTATTATTCAGTATAATAGAAAAATATGCACTAGTACATTCAAAAATGGAATAGAATAATGTTTTGATAAATTACTTTTAATAAAGAACAACAGTATGATTTTCATTATATGAGAGGATGTTTAGATATTCTACTTACGGAAATTATTGGTTAATATTGAGAAATAGTATTACAATTGGTTTGCTCTTTTTCAATATTAACCACTATTTTGAAATTGTCATATGCCATTTTTTTTTGTTAATAAAAAAAAAATCATATGATAATATCAAAAGATAATTTATTCAAAGTGCTTTTTGGGTATAATGTTCAAAGATTACTTGAGGCATTTAAAAGTTTATATAAAACTAGTAAAGTGCAGTTAATGACAATAAATTCAATAAACAATGAAACAAAAAATTTGTTATAGCAACAAATTAGACATGGATACAATCTACTGCAGTTTCTATTTAGAATTGTTCAAGAATTCATGTATATTATTATCTGGAGAAATTAATATTGGCAAAACATAAGTATGTTATAGATATGTTTTTGTACTGATATCAAATTTAAAAGATGGCTATCTGTAAGACAATAATACAGAAATTAACTAAAATTCAAACCTTGATGTTAGTCAGATGACAACGATTTTAGTTGCTTTTTAGTTGAAATCAATAGTCCTAAAACAGAACAAGTTTCTTTTCTATATATTTTTAAATTGCATTTTTAGTGAGAAAAATAAATTATATATTTAGTCATCATTCAAAAAAATAATAATAATAAACAACTAAGGAATATTACATAATTTTTTTTTGTAATTACAATATTCAATAAAAAATATCAATAAAGTACAGTTAAGATTATGATCTATAATAGTGAAAATTGGATTGAAAGCCAATCAAAAATATTAACAAATTGGAAATTAGTATTATGAGGATCTTAATATCTGTGATTATAATCAAATGACAAGTAATAGGTATAACGAAGATTGTTTTCTGGATATTAAACGTTCCAAATTAGATGATTAAGTCATTATCACATCTGTTATCTTTTATTATATCTTTCATATGAAAATTTGAAAAATTAATGTAGCTATAGTAGTAGCATTTTACTACAGTAGCATTTGCTGAAAGGAAAGTAATTTGAAGAAAAGTATCCGTCAGTGTATGTTGATAAATGAAAATTATCTTAATATGATCCAAGATCTTTGTGTTCACAGGGTGATTCAAAAGAATGGAGAAAAATTGAAGGAACATGAAGATGAGGCAATTCTAAGCAAAAGTTCTTAGACTCATTTTTTGATTTGGGGCTTCGTTAAAATAGAGCACCTGAAAGCCGCAACCATTTTTAGACCAGTTCTACTACTAAGAGTCTGATGATAAATTGATGAAATTCATTTGGGGCTTCGTTAAAATAGAGCACCTGAAAGCCGCAACCATTTTTAGACCAGTTCTATTACTGAGTCTGATGATAAATTGATGAAATATTCTTAGGGTTGGCAACATTTATTATGCAAAGGTTACATCAGCACGGATTCAATCGTACTGCGCTTATGCACAATTTTACAAAAATTCGAACTGTCGACCACCGCATTCAAGGCAAACAGCATCGTCGAACGAAACTGGGGCGTGCGCTCAAAAATCCCTGGCATTCCACTTACGGATTCAATCGTACTGCGCTTATGCACAATTTTACAAAAATTCGAACTGTCGACCACCACATTCAAGGCAAACAGCATCGTCGAACGAAACTCTGGGGCGTGCGCTCAAAAATCCCCGGCATTCCACTTACCACGTCAGATACGTCACAAAACTTTCAAGTGTTATATCTTTTTAACGAAGCCCCAAATTAAAAAATGACCCAAAGAACTTTTGCTTATAATTGCCTCTTCTACATGCTCCTTCAATTTTTCCCCAATCTTTTGAATCGCTTTGTGTGTATTTATATGAGAACATACTACGATGGTGAATTTAACATCAGCTAATATATACAATAAGTTGATATTACAGTTCTCCTTACTAAACTTTTACATACTCATTCGTGAATAAATTTTTGCTTTTATGTTATAAAGTAACATTAATTTTACTAGAATTATTCTCATTGAGTAATTACTTTTTTGTAGACTAAATATATGACCTGCGAGAACATTAGTTGCCTGACCCTCACTAACATGAATTAATATACCATTAATCTCCCTGATTTGAACACTCCTAACTTAGTAATCTCCCTGATTGGAAAGGGGTGTAATAATCAAAAAAAAAGTTCTGAGCGGAGGGGCATTTCTATGTCCACTACGAACGCTATACATTCCTGTGGGCGTCAAGTGAAGGATGGGGTTCGAATCCGGCGGATTCCTCTAGAAAAAAAAACTAAAATTACAGGTTGGATGCACAGTAGGTTTCCGCCCTGTAGGATCCGGCCAACAATGACGGGAGTTTCAAGTTATTAAGAAATTTCAGAAATTCAATTATTTAATAAATTATTGTAGATTCGATAAAGAAGGCATGCCATTGAAGATAATTTCGATGATATATGATAATGGCGCATCTTTAATCGTTCCAAAATTTTCTATCGAAAATAATGAATTCTTTTTGCAATACTACTAGACCTCAAGATTGACTTGATCCATTTAAATGAGAATAACATTATTTTCATGGGAAACTCGGACATCCAAATTAAGAACTTATAAACATATAATTTCATATTATCTTGTGAAAGCTCGAAGTGCGGATTTCTGTCTTTATGGACTTTGAATTTTGAAATGGAGTCAGAAGAATGGGTTGAAGGTCAAAAATATTAATTCGTAATTTACAACGGTGTTGTACGAATATGCATTTTACATTTTTGAAAAATACGAAATACATATTTGTCCACACCATTATAAATTACAAGTTAATATTTGACTTTCAATCCAGTTTCTTGACTCCAATTCATCAAATTCAAAATCCATAAAGACGGGAATCCTCACTTCTAGAGATTCCACAAGTTACTATGAAACAATCTCCAATTGTTTTACTTACTAAATGTTTATACAAGGTGATCGAAAAATTCTATCGTCTGACTTCAGGGCATGATTGTGATGACAAAGTGCTCATCTTATCCCGTTTTGTGTCCCTCTCCTGGGCATAGATTTTGAGCTACACGCCTTAAAAGTTTGGCTTGAAAGCAGTCAGTCCGAATTGTACTTCATCTCTGCTACATTTGAAACCTGTTCATCAATGAAGGGAAGGTATAAGTGACGGCAAAAATTGAGCTCTCAACATCTGGTTTACATTAATGTTTCGGCCGGAGTTCTTGGCGACTTTTTGATCGGGCAGTATGTATTACTTTCCCGCCTAAACTCGAATTTACCGTGTTTTCCTTTAAGATGTATTCTTGGAGTTATTGGAGGATGTTCCATTATCGCTATGGACAGAAATGTGGTTTCAACGCGATAGAGCTGCAGCACATTTCAGCCACGACATTGGGACTTCCTGACAACGCAGTTTGGTTATCCGTGGATTGGCAGAGGAGGACTTGTAGCCTGGCCACCGAAATCACCAGATTTGACGTGGCTGGACTTTTTTCTGTGGGGTCATCTAAAAAGTATAGTGTACGAAACCGCTGTGGAATCTGAACAGATTTCATTGCGCGTATTGTTCATTATGCCGGCATCGTACAGGAAACATCAAGGATTTTGGAAGGGTATCGCGAATGCCATGCCTGTGGTCTTTCGGTGGCAGGAATTTCGAGCAGCTATTGTAGGCCAATTACTGTATGTAGGGTTCTGTTAGTAAATGAATCAATCATAAATGAGTCTGTTCCGCTGTTTTCTGTTGGCCTGGTGGACAAAAGAAACCCCCGACACGGACTGCTTTCTGGCCAAAATTCTATAGGCACGTAGCTCAAAATCAAGAAATAAAGATCTCATGTACTGTACGGTTATAATTATAAAATTCTCAATAGTGTTTACCGAAAAGCAAAGGATAATTTTTATGCTAATAGCATTGTTATGCTTACCGTTGAGATCTCATGTACTGTACGGTTATAATTATAAAATTCTCAATAGTGTTTACCGAAAAGCAATAGCATTGTTATGCTTACCGTTGATTATCAACATGTGAGGAATCCTTACAGTACCGTAATATATCATCCTCTTATGCGTAGGATAATAAAGACTATTGCTAAAACCATCGAGAGAATAGCTTATAAGAGACGCAAAACTATTTTCAGTATGTTAAAGAATGATAGGAATAAACATGATACACATTATGCACTAGTCTCTAGAGAGTGTATCACTTTATAACAATATTCTATCCAGATATGAAAGAGTATATAGGAAGAACCGATAAAAATTCAAGTGTTAAATTGTAAGAATATCGTAACGATATAATTTCAGGAAGGTAGACGATCGCTTTGTCCTCTAGGTTTATGAAGGCGATATTAGAATAATATGAGATTTTAAAGCGTTTTCATTCTAATATTCCAAATGTTAATTTTTGTTATTTATACTGATGATGGTAGTAAGACCGAAAACAGTTATAAAATAAATATTTTTCTCTACTTTTAAAGCTTGTATATGATTATTCATTGATTAATGAAGCAGATAAATTATTTATTTTTATAAATATATTAGTCTGCAATATAAAATATACTGTATTTTGTAAAGAAAAAATGTTTTAATATGTTGGACATTACATATGGCATACATTAAATCTTAAACTTACTAAAACAACTTTTTTGTGTACACAATTCTATGGAAAAAATATAAATCCATAATATTGCAGATATATAGATTTTATTTATTACATTATCAAAATCCGTTACTGAGGAAACATTACATAAAAAGACAATACTGTATATTTAAACTATTGAATGTGCTTTGGCTTGATTGATCGTAATTTTTTAAATAATAATCAATTTATTAAAACTCTTTCTCGAAGATTATTAAGACCCATTTTATGAGTTGTTCTAAAATTTGAAAATATTAAGCTCGAGTACGAATTTTGGTAAAAAAGTTTCACTTAATAGATTGTATTGACTTTCAAAAATATTGCAGAAAACTCGTTGTATTTACTATATTTAATGATAGATGGCGTTACGCACTTAGCTAGATAATGATCAGACATGACCGGAATAAATTCTCGAACTTTGATTGTTGTCAATTATTGTAAAGATATGCATTTCAAACCAACTAGTCTACAGTTATAACAGATAACTGAAACCAAAACTGTGAACAAGTGAAGTTCTAACATGCATTCCAATTTTGAGTATTTCGAATATAGTACGTTATGTGCAAATAATATCAACGCAAATCATTTTCCAAAATAAATATATATAAAAAAAAATTTATATTCATAAATTTGAGAAACGAATATAAGAATAAAACTTTATAAACAATAAGAACAACTAAAGTACGATTTGTAAACATGATTTATGATGGCAAATAACTATCAGCAAAATAAAGACGAACATTAAAATATAGGAATACAGTAAGGCCCCGCTTAACGCTGTTCGATATAACGCGGTTTTTTTTCGAATTTTATATTTTTATTGATTCACTTTGACCTGGTTTTTTAAACCGTTATTCTTACATAAATCCGAAATCGCAGGAATTTATTACATTGATACTCGTATGCCGTCTCACAGTGCAGTGCAGTACATATGAAAGTCTGCTGCGGTCAGAGTTCATATTTATGATTGGTCTGCAGTATATACGAAAGTCTGCTGCGGTCACAGTTCATATTTATGATCTTCATCAACTTATTTCAATACATACCAAAATCTCTGCGGTCAGAGTTCATATTTATGATCGGTCATCAATGTTATTTTACACTAGCGGTGAGTTCATATTTATGATCTGTCATCAATGTTATTTTACAGTAATAAAAATAACCAGAGTTCATATTGGTCATCAATGCTATTTTACAGTAATAAAAATAACAATTATCCCATTTCAGTTTTAACTTGAATGTTGCCATTTTAAACTATAGTTTCTCGAAGTTAGAACGTTTTTTTTTTCATCAATATTTTTTCGTTGTTTATATTTTATTGCAATCTGATTTATGCTTTTTATTTTCTAATTTTAAGAATTTTTCATGAATGATTCATGAATACAAATCGATATTAGCAATAAAAAATGTCTACAATTAATGTAATATAACAATAATAATACATGTTACAAAATAAAATTAAAAATGCTATGTATATACTTTTTATTCACTGTCCTGTTTCACCTATCCTCTTGATTTACGTGTTAAAATGACCTCGTTTAACGCTGTTTCACTTAGCGCTTTGTGTCCTTGAAACGTATCCCCCGCTTTAAACGGGGTGTTACTGTACTTATTAGTACATAAATTTTTAAAAAGTTAGGAAGAATTTTATCATTTGAAATTTGATCAGAGTGAGATTATATAGATAGACATCTTAAGAAGAGTGTCTTTGATAACAAAATTATTATATAAAAAGAGTTTTCAATAAATTTTTCGGGAAGAAGCAACAGATAAAAAAGCATTTTGAGTGACACAGACACTTTTTATAAAACAGACATGAAGAAATAAATATGATATGGTGGATAAATATTGTATTTATTTTTTTATGAAAGAATATCTATAAAGGAGTTGTTTATTGGATCACGCAACATTGTGATTAATCTAGAGTTCTAGACAGATACAATTTTTTTGCAATTTGATTTAAAACATAAAATAACAATTTATAAAGTAAATAACGTATATATAAAATTACATAACTAGCAAAAGTTTTGTCTAGTTATGTAATATGTAAAAAAAATTACATAAAGAAAACTTTCGTTCATGACAACAATATATCTACAATAAACGTGACTCAAATGTGTGTAATCTCGATAATTAACGTGATAACTGTCAACTGACAATAATTGATTTTCTTAAGTGGAAAACGTGTTTCGATGGAGATTTAGAATAATATCGAAACCTAAGAAGGTATCTATTATGGAAACAAATGAAACTTGAAGTTACGAAGATGTATATCTTTTCTTTATCTTGGCCCTAAGAACAGCTTTTGGATGAAAAAAATTAAATCAAAAATATTTAAAAAATATTAAACGAAACTTAAAATCTATGAGTCCTGAACACATGCAATAACAATTTTAAAGATTTAGATTTTAATGGTGAATAATAAAATGATAAAAATACAAATCATTCTTATCTTTAAATTTAAATAATAGAAAAGTGGTAAAGAAAAATTTTGTGATATTAATTTTTAGTAAGGTATAGAAACAGAAATTTACACACAGTAAGACCCCGCATAACGCTGCTCCGTTTAACGCGTTTTTTTTTTTTTATCAAATTCTATATTTTTATTGATTCACTTTCGAGCGGTTTTTCAAACCGTTATACTCACATAAATCCGAAATTGCACGAATTTGTGCTTTGATATTGCTGTACCGTAGTGCAATGCGTTTGATATCAGTACAGTACATACGAAAGTCTGCTGCAGTCACAGTTCATGTTTATGATCGGTCATCAATATTTTTTACAATAATAAAAATAAAAATTTTATTCCATTTTAGTTTTAACCTGAATGCCACTTCGAACTACAGTTTGATACGGTTAAGGTAGCTAACGATATTTTTGTCAAACAATTTAGCCACTATTAAGGAAATTATGGATCAGTTAATACAAAATGATCTAAATTTTGATAGAAGTTCGAAGTGCCACGGATGCCATGTCTCGCTATCGACAATTGCTTGCTGAACGAAAGATGAAAAAGGCAAACGACGTTAGATGACTTATAAACGAAAAAGCAATCGACAATTGCTTGCTGAACGAAAGATGAAAAAGGCAAACGACGTTAGATGACTTATAAACAAAAAAGCAAAAAGGGTCAAATGAGAAAGAACTTTCCTCATCGCAAACATAAATTATTTATTCGAATATTTTCGCTTTTCAAGAATGATTTATGAATATAAATCGATATTAGAAATAAAAAATGTCTATAATTAATATAATACAATAGCAATAATACATATTACAAAATAAAATAAAAAATGGTGTGTATAATTTTTTATTCACACCATTGCTAAGATGACCTCGTTTAATGCTGTTTCATTTAGCCCTTTGTTTTTTTTTTTTTGGAACGTATCTATCGCATTAAACAGCGTCTTATTGTATATATAGAAACAGGAATTTTTCAGTTTTTTTAATATATATTTTGTGTGGAGACGTTAAAAATTTTATTCACGAGATGACAAAACAATTGAAAATTAACAGAAATCGATTAAAATTGTTTATTATTTTTTCCTTCGAATTATTTATAATTACTTAATTACTTATATTTTTGATTTAATTAAATTAATAGCAAATATTTCTCTTTTAATAATTATCAATCAGCTTTAAATTTCTTTGTACTGTATTTTCGAAAATTAAAGAAAATAAGATTACGGATAAAAAAGAAACTTATAAAAAAAAATTAGCAACTTTAATATTTATCAAGGTAAATAATTATCATTATTGAATACAGGTAACCCTCCTATAACACGGCTTCGCTCTAACTCAATTTAAAAATTGCGGAAACTCTCATATAACACGGTACTTCTACTTCAACACGGTTCTTACTTTAACATATTTAGTACTCCTATTCTCCTGCTCCAACTCTCCTACAACACACACACATTTTCATTAATTTTTGTAAATCCATACCACATATATACACCCAATACATACACAAAATGCAAACTTTGCTAAAATTAGTCATAAATGCAATTTCGCTATTTTGCCATGAGAGGGACGATATGTAATCTATTTTCGATTTCGATTTGAAATTGAGTTAATTGGAGACCATTGAGTATTTTGTGTTCCAAACGTTCAGTACTTGTATAAAAAGTAAAGTTTTTATTCTTCGATAGAGGAATGTTAAAAAGAGAAGAAAAATTTTTTTATTAGTAAATTTTTTTTGGTATGTGTTTTCTAGCGGGTTGTAGCGAGTTAGATTGCAAATTTTGTAAAGAGAGAAGAAGATACACCAATTTTAAATGTATTAAGTTCAGAAAGTAAAATTGATATAGTTAAAGAAAAAAAGTTCTCGTTTTAACGAAACAGTGGTAAGAAAGATATAATTATTTAATGAATGTTAGGTAGGCTGTATACTTTTTCTTTCCTTTTGTTTTACGTATATTGGTTTTTTTAGGGTTTTACGTATATATTTTTTATACTTCTTAATATTCTTAATAAAAATTAAGTTTCTTATGTGGAATTAAAGAAAGGTATTTGCTTTTAATTAGTTTTGGAAGGTAATTCTCCTTTTTGTATTGACTCCAAGTCTCATATAACACGGTTTCACACAACACAGTGTTTTTCAGGAACCTATCTACCGTGTTATAGGAGGGATACCTGTATTAGAAACCAATTTAAATACATTAGAACAGCTTCAGCAACATGAACGTGTAACACGAGAATGACGTATAACGCTGGAATGACGAAACCAAGGCTATCATTTCGAGTCGTCGCTAGAGAGTTCCTCACGTTCAAACGTGAGTTAAGGAAAAGTTCTGTATTGACGTCATTCATTCGCGTTCTACTCGTCGAAAATGGCAAATTCGACGCTTAGGCAGGAAGATTCACGTTGGTGATTACCTGTGATTACAGTGATTAAACGACTAAATATAATGCCATATCTTTTAGTATCCATGTTCCTTAGACTTGTATCTTATGATGTGATAATTAAATTTTGTGTTAAAAAACGTTAAAAATCATAACTTGAAGACCTACTTTTATACCAAATTTTTAGGCGTGATTTCTGGATACCTCACACTGAGTGGGAAAGCTTTGTTTCATTTTTATTTAATCTAAATATGTTTTCTAGTTACTTATCGAAGTGATGTTGATAAAACAGAAAAAGCGAATCAAACAGCCACGGACCCGGATATTCATGTTCTGCGCAAGCATATTAAACAAATACAATGTCATATACATGTGATTGGGGAAGTTAAACTTGCTGAAGCAGATTTCTTCTACAAACGCACGCGTGGAACGTGAACTCTATGACGTCATTCTTCTTCGCGTTAACGTTAGCGTCAACTCCTTGCTAAAGCTGTCTATTATCATAATAATTAAATTTCAAATAAGAAGAAAGTGAAAACGAAAACTAAATAATTTATTATGATGAATTTTATGAATATGATTTAGACCAAGAGTTCCCAACCTTTTTTTCTTGCTTGTGGACCCCTGACTCCTAACTTTACGTGTGTGGACTTCCATATACGCGCATGTAATATTTCTAAATGAAATATTTATTTGTAGATTAGTAATAGCAAATAATTAAACAATTCCAATATAATATAAAAAATGTAAATTACAAATTTTGAAAATTTTAATTGATAAAACTATAAAAATACGAGTATCTTCTAACTGCGAATTTCTAAACTTTTCTACGACATTAGTTTATTTTATTATTATTATTTTATCTGACAAATTATTTTATTTATAATATATTATCACGAACCCTTTAGCTCATATTATGGATCCCCGAAATACAATTTTTTTCTTGTGGACCCCCTCAAAGCTTCTTTGGAAAAAGCTTTGAGGTTCCCTATATTTTATTTATAATATATTATCACGAACCCTTTAGCTCATATTATGGATCCCCGAAATACGATTTTTTTCTGGTGGACCCCCTCAAAGCTTCTTTGGAAAAAGCTTTGAGGTTTCCTGGGGATCCATGTTGATCCCGGTTGGAAAACGCTGATTTAGACAAATTCTTTTTCTCTACTTACAGTATAAAAATTTTACGAAATTCATTTTTGGTCGAGAATAAAAATAAGTTGTGTTTATATTTGGAATCGCTAACATATATTTAAACTTATATTTAATTTCGAGTAGCAATATAAGTTGCTAGTTAAATATTTATTTTAAAATTATATAACTTAAACATAGAACCATATTCTAATTTTCTCTATAGAAAAAAGAAATTTATAAGAATAACTTGGTCGTATAATGATTATGAGGTGCAGTTATTAATTAATTAAAACCAAGAATAAAAATAAACCCGAATATATGTGGTGTAGATAAATTGTTTGCGCTTTGTAGATTATTATTATTTTAAACTACTATCAAATAATCGATGCTTGTAAATAATGTGTTTGTTGATGTTAAATACGTAGCTTATCAGTTTGAATTTATGTAATTTGTACAGTTAAATCATTATAACAACGTTTAAATATTTGACAGTTCCTTAGGTAACTAAGTTTATCAAACTGTGATGTTTAAATTTATCAAGTAATTAAATTTATGAAGATATATTTTGTAGGTGGAGATCAAGAGTATAAGTTTTCGAAATATTCCCAAGAAGTTTTGTTCTATCAAATTTTCGTATTAATAATTAATTATATTTAATACAGTTCTCTTATATCTATAGAGTTTTTAAATTAAATATCTTAAAAGACCTATATAAATAGAATGTTTTAGATTCAATTAAATCGATTCGTTTTAGATAAGATTTTGAACTTTTTCGAGCGTAAATACAATTACAGTTTCAATTAATTATCATTAACTAAAAAATAAGAATTTAAGGAACACTAATGATCTTGCTAATTGATTTTAATTGCATAAATACTGCATTATATCATCTTCAGTTCATAAAGCAAATTAATTTAAATCATTATTTTTTTTATTATTGCATTATTCGAGTCTAAGATTCTTTATTGTTATTTTTTCTTATTAAAAATAAAATCAATAAATATTTGTTATATATATACACACCAAATATTTAGCAGATCGGGTGTGACTTCTGCAACAGCAGCGGTAATTCGATTTTTCAGGTTATCAAGACTGTCTGGTAGGGGCAGAACATACACTTGATCTTTAATAAAACTCCACAGAAAAAAATCCATTGGTGTCAAGTCTGGTGAGCGAGGTGGCCTTGCAATTGGCCCTTCGAATAAAGGACAGAACAACCAGTTTCAACAAAGTTCTTGTGCAAGCTGTAAATTGTTGGTCTGCTTGGAAGTTCCTTACCATGTTCTGTACGAAATGTATGCTGAACTTCTGTTGCAGAGTTTGTTTCATGAAATAATACACACCGTGCACACTCCGCACCAGTAAAAGTTGCCAGATATATATATACATACAGGGTGAGAGTCTAAAAGGATATATATATATATATATATATATTGCCAAGTTATATATCAGATCATCCTAAAAATAATGTCGTTTTTATTCTATACTTGTTTAAACGTGTCTCGGCTTGTCTAAACATGAATTTTTAAAGCTTTATAAATACTACTGAGCCGAGGTGACCTTATTCTATTGAATATATACTTGATTAAATTAGCAAGTGATTTATCTTTTATATTCTTTCAAAAATGACATTACTTTTGGAATGACCTGATATTATAGAAACATATTCAAATTGCAGTTATGCAAATCAATTTTATTAGTATTTTGAAAGTAATATATGTTTCCTGCTAATTGTGAAATGTATATACAGGTATCCCTCCTATAACGCGGTAGATAGGTTCCTAAAAAACACCGTGTTGTGTGAAACCGTGTTATAGGAGAGATAACTATATATATTATCTAATATTAAAAAAATCTTATTTTGCTGGAACAAAATATGTTATATATTTGTAATGTATAACATTATTTTATTGAATATTTTATACATGAAATTATAAAATATATTTTTTATTGACATGTTTTTCTTAATTGATGAAAAGTTTAGTTTAATTTTGAAATCTTTTAACTAAATTTTAGTAGTTTTGCGCAGATTTTAAAATATTTTCTTTAAATATCAAAACGTATTCGCTAATTTAAAATGATTTCACTATTTTAGTGCAACCGTTCGCTATTTTGAAATCTTTTTCACTAATTTACGTAAAGTTTCCGTTAAATAGTTGAAATGACTGTAAAAATGACTTTAGTTCAAATTTCTGGTGTTTCATTCTAGTAAAATCTATCAGATAATTTAAAAGTTAATCAATATTGTTTTATGAATATTTGATGTTTTACGACAATAAAGTTTCATAAGAAATAATTACCTTTGTCATCACGAAGATTAATTAATATCGAAATTAAACATAAGTCACCAATAAAAAACAAACAGTTTAATTTCACATTTTTAAAATTTTAATCTATACTTAAAATTTAAAGTTATTTTATAAAAAAAAATATATATATATACATATGGAAAATATTCGATATCAATAATTAACAAAATATAAAAACTATATACAGTGAGTGATCAGTTAACAAACAGTTAGGATAACAAATAAATCGGATAACCAACACTTTTTCGAAAGATTTTTTATGTTCGGTTAACGAACACTTCACAGAACAAACTGTGGAATCCGCGGACTGACGGAATGAGAGGTCAGCCCGATGGCTGCGTGGTAAAGCTGTGGCTTAACATTCTAGAGGAACCGGGAGTCCCACTCCTCCAATTTTTCAGGAGGGATCTGGGCCCGGCCCATTGAAACCCATCCTTCCGGTTGACTCCATCATGGGTGTTGGTCAGTCTGTGATGATGGCGGCTCTATAAGTGGCCTCCTCCAGATAAAAATATTCCATGAGGATATTTCGGCTTAACCAACCTAACGGAATGACAAGCTTAGGCCTTGCGCGTTGGTGGACTTATGGGTAAGGATGGAAGAACAGTAATTTTTCCCGATTAAAATGAACTCGGAGACAAACGTAAAACAAATCAAAGATTTATTAAAGAAGATAAGAGGGAGATTTTACAATTTTTTTGGTCCTAGAATGGCACCCATACCAGGTTGAGGTCAATAGGCTTGGGGATCTCTGCCCTTAGAATGGCACCCATACTAGGTTGAAATCAATAGGCTTGGGAATCTCTATCCAGAATGGCACCCATACCAGATTTAGGTCAATAGGCTTGGGGATCTCTATCACTGGCACCCATACCAAGTTAAGGTCAATAAGATTAGAGATCTCTAACACAGGAATGGCATCCATACCAGGTTAAGGTCAATAGATTTGGGGATCTCTATCATGACAATGCTATTAATCACTTACAAAAAATCCCAAAGGAGAAAGAAAAAGCAATCGATATTGGACAGATTCTTTATCGGAAAATAAACAAAAGCAATCGATATTGGACAGATTCTTTATCGGAAAATAAATATATAGATGAAAATGCAAGACTAGGTAGGTATATATTATTGTTATTATATATAAATAAACGTAGTAAAAATTATATAATTTTTTATTTATGTTTTTTTGGGTCTCCAGAACGAATTAATCAAATTCCCATAAAAACCTATTGTAAATCGATGATCGGCTAATGAACAATTCGGATAACGAACATTGTTTTCGAACGGATTATGTTCGTTAACCGATCACCCACTGCTATAAAATTTCAATCGACTTAAAATTCTTAAAAGTTAAGAATTTAGTTATCCCTAAAGGAATTTAATAAATTTTATAAAATAAAATATTTTTCGCTCGCATAATATAATTTTTAAGATTTAATTAACTTATTATTTACAAAATACTTACAAAAATTCAGTTATTTAAATAATTAAAATTAAAATTCAAACGATAACCTTTAACTTGACAGGCAGCAGACGACGAAATAATTAATAATCTCGACTTATGATGACAAAATAAAATCGCTCGATATTTTAAAAATAGTCTATTTATAGTACAGTATTACTAAAAACAAAAGCAAAATTAATGCTTCTTCATCCTATATTTAATTGATAAAATTAAAATTTTGATTATTTATTTTATAAAATCATTAGAATTATCATATTATTCATTATTATTTTTTTCTTAAAATTCAAAAATAGCATTTCTCGTTTATATAGTACGTATTAAAATTTTATTTTTTATATACAAACGTTGTGTTAAGATATTTTAATTGCGTAACATAAAAGTTCCATATCTTTAAAAGTTTTTCGGAGGAACCTGCCCTGGCTCGTTGAATTTCATCCTCCATCTTATAGAGTTCCTAGATTTATAGAGTAGCGTATTCCGCGCCATTTTACATCCTTTTCCGATCGATAATCACGGATAACTTTGTGAAAAGTAAACCATAATATTATATTTCTTTTTCTAACTTTGTATTTATAAATTAGAAAAGAAATATAGTATTATGGTTTACTTTTCACAAAGTTACCCGTGATTATCGATCGGCAGAGGATGTAAAATGGC
>AYEL01079659.1:0-10166 GCA_000484575.1 Olivierus martensii | reverse complement strand
TTATAGAGTAGCGCATTCCGCGCCATTTTACATCCTTTGCCGATCGATAATCACGGGTAACTTTGTGAAAAGTAAACCATAATATTATATTTCTTTTTCTAACTTTGTATTTATAAATTAGAAAAGAAATATAGTATTATGGTTTACTTTTTACAAAGTTACCCGTGATTATCGATCGGAAAAGGATGTAAAATGGCGCGGAATGCGCTACTTTATAAATCTAGGGACACTACATCTTAAAGATGTGAGCGGCCCATGGTGGACAATGGAATGTCTCGCCGCTTAGTACCCACTGGGTGGAAAGAGGCGTTAAACAGCACAAAGAAGATGGCATACGTTGTAATTCCCATTACCACTGCCGAGAGTTATTTCAAAAGTATAATGGATATTATTTAATGTTTTCATTTTTTAACTTCACTTTCCATTCTGTAAGAATACTAAGTGACGTGGCGAAACAATACCTTCCCCAGGCTGCCCACCACTGCGCGGGATCTGGAAAATTCGCCCCCTACATTTCGCCCCCAGCACTTTTCTCCCCCCAGCACAGTGGGATCTGGAAAATTCGCCCCCTGCATTTCGCCTCCGACAATTCGCCCCCAGCACTTTTCTCCCCCCAGCACATTTCGCCCCTCTGTAGATAATGAATAGGTTACAAAATTGCAAATAATACACCAAGCTTTTAATGATTCTAATTTATTTTATTTTAATATAATAAATGCACTTAAATAATAAAATATAAATTTATTTGACTGAACTACTTACATATTATACTGAGTGTTTTAGCGATAATTTTTTTTTTTAAATATTATCTAATTTTCTTCATCCATACCTTATTTTAATCATAAGACTCGCCACTATCAAAAAATGTCAAACATTTCGTTGGACGGCTAATATTTCATATAGAAAATTGTGATTTCTCCGATCTCATATAATGAACGAAGAGTTATCAAAAAAATAAAATTCGGAAAAATTTTTTACATCTATAGAAAGACAATAAAAACATATTTAATTATAAAATTATCAAAAAATTTAACTGAAAATTAAGCGAGATTTTACTTTTTTAATTTTTGCTAAATAATTAGGTTTAATTTGTAGCATCGAATATCATCTAAAGGGGCTGGGATTTCAATAGAAATTCCAGATATCGTGAGTTGACTATATTTGCAATTTTGTAGCTTATTCATTATCTACAGGGGGCGAAAAGTGCAGGGGGCGAAAATGGCTGGGGGCGAAATGTGCTGGGGACGAAATGATTCGGGGGCGAAATGTCCTGGGGGCGAAACGTTCTCGGGGCGAATTGTCGGAGGCGAAATGCAGGGGGCGAATTTTCTGTAAACCCCCTGCGCAGGAGTCAGTCGGATTGTGGAGGAGGTGATTGACTGTCTGGCCCGGACCCCATGATAAGTACAATGGATTTTATCAATTTTAAAATTTTCTCTGAATCTCATCATTGCCTAATGTGATGATCTTTTGTTTGAAAAAGATAGTAAAATTTATAATTCATCCGATGATAAAGTCGCTTATCATCTTGGAGGCTGAGCTCAATTCCGAGACCATAATTCCAGTTTTTTCTAACGGAGTCCAAGTTTGGTCGTTGAATTCCGATTTTTAACCTTCTGATTGACTCTATTACGTTATTGACCAATCTGTGAAGTGGCTTCCTTCAAATGAGTTTCGGCGAATTAATAAAACTATTAAATTCATAGAATATTTAATTGATTAGATAAGAGATTCATTAAGTTCAAATGAATGATCTATAACGCCGATCGACTAGCCACATGGAAGTATGTTGCACTTTAATAACTAGAACATATATCCTTTATTCTGAAGGTATATTGATTCAGAATTGAGGATATACGCTGAAGTGCCATACCACCAGATATATATTTTTCTTTCTTTCTTTAAAGGAGCATCTGCGTCCTGCCTCTGCCCGACCTGAATGGTGTAAGCAGATTGGAAAATCCAACCTCTTAGTAACCAGCAAGAATTTCTTTTACAATTTCTGAAGAAAAATGCTTAAGTAATAAAAGAGTCATTTAATTATCTTTTTAAAATCTTGAACTGCATAATTTTTTTAAATATACATGGACAAAATAACAATTTTTTTGACTTTATCGTCAAAATCAATCAACTGCGGATCCAGTAAAAATTTTGGAGGCTTTTTTTTGCATCTTTTACACCCCTTTCCAATCAGGGAGATTACTAAGTGGGGCCAGTTCCAACCACGGGCTTCGCCCAAACTCGTGGAGGAGGGCTGAATGGTGAAGGACGGCGGATCGCCGGGCCGGATCCAGCACCCCAAAAACTTTTCAGGAGATACCAAACCCGGGTCCTCCTGCGTGGAGCGCCGATAGCGTTACCACTCGGCCATCCGGCCGCAAATTTTGGAAGCTAAAATATATTATTTTAAAGGCATATTTTATAATTGTGATCATATTTTAATTATGAGATTAGTCCTGGCAGTTCTCTCTTTTATCTTGATTTAAAAAATATTAAATACTTTTTCTAAATATAACATCTTTAGCTCCAATGGATCCACTATCGAACTCAATTATAAAAATTAGACCTATATAAAAAGTTTATTTTGCAAAATTAAAAATTTTTTGGTCCCATAGGCAAATTAAGAATTTGTAGTAGAGTTAATAAATAAAAGTGTAATTGAACATTTTTAATTAAATTTATTTTTTTCTGAAAACATGAATTCTTTTTATATATTAAAGTGGTTTTATATGAGATATGACAGCTTCCAACGAAAAAATTTACAAAAAAAGATGAATATTGTGTTCATGGTTTCGGTTTACTAGCGGCTACATTTAATTAATATTTAATACGAATTTTTGCATTATTGATTTAATTCTGTTAAAACAAAAACAATTTTGTTTTTCGTTATAAAAGGATTAATAAATTATTATTTAAAAATTATTAATACAAAGTCGATGGTCATTTCTGTTCGATAAATATTCGATCAGAGTTTATTAAACAGCTTGACGAAATTTATTTTCTGTTAGCAACTAACAAATGAATCTATCTCTCATGATGATAGATAAATTTCAGATTCAGTTGATTTTTTTAATGATATAATCAAGATAAATCTCGGAATAGTTAGATGCACGATTAATATATCAAAAATTGGCATGGTCAAAAATGTCACTAGTTTTCTGATTGAATGAAACAATTATATCGATTTCTTAATCGATTTTTCTCTCGAGATTTTAAGGAAAAGACAAGAAAACTCGAACTGTTCAAGCTTTTTTGATAAATGGGCTTCAAAAAAATTTCATATCCGGTCAGCGTAATGAATAGCTTGTGGCTTATTTTAGTTTGGTGAAACCGGGATGGGCTAGATCAAACTGCGCCAAATACAACGTTTGTGAAAAGAAAAACAGTTATATAAAAGCCACTAATAAAAATAAACAAATAAAGCTAACTAATAACACTCAATACATTATGAAACGAATCATTGTACTTGATAAAACCAACAAAACGACAGGTAATAACAGCAATAATTCACCATCAAAAGACATAAATGTAAAATTTAATTCGTAAAAATTCTGAAAAAGGTATGTAATAATAAAAATAAGCTAAAATAAAATTAAATGTTACTTAAAACAATATTAACTGATAAAAAAATGGCAATATTTTAGTAACTAATATGCTTGTTGCATTTTCCCATTTTAACCTTCCACTTCAGTCTCCTAAATATGTAGATCTGTAACGAGTATATTCTTTGAATGGCAACACGAAAGAAGATTTAATATAAGTTTAATGAACTTAAACCACTCTGTGACTTAAACCTATACAAACTTATGCATTATCAATCTTAGATAAATGACAAATTTATAAACAGTAAATCTTTTCTCTACGTTAATTTATATATTAATCATAATTATCGATATTTTCATTTTTCGAGAAAACAAACGTTCTTACTTATCATAAACCGTATGATGTGAAAAAAAAATTTAAGATGCTTCTGAATCTTTCATTCCTTTAAATATCCCAAAATTTTCATTATTTAAATAATATTTTGATATTTTACTCAGAAGTTTTTTGTTAGAATATATAGAATTCCCTAGATATATAGAGTACCGCATTCCTTTGCGCCACTAGATGCCGCCAAATCGGCCATTTTATATATAGATAGGGAATTATCATTGCGTTGATAAACTTTCTGGTTATTTTTTAAGAACATGCCTTGTTATAATGCTGTAAATTGTTCTAATCGAACAGAAAAGGATCATAGATTCTTTGCTTTGCCGCAGTAAATTGTTCTAATCGAACAGAAAAGGGTCATAGATTCTTTCCTTTGCCACAAGATAAAAGTAATTAGAGATAAAAAGAAGTGGTTACAAAATATTAGAAGGAAAACTTTTCCAAATATGATCTTCGTTTGCCAGGTAAGAAACTGCTGTATTTATAAATTAGAAAAGAAATATAGAATTATGGCTTACTTTCCATAAAGTTCCCGTGATTATCAATTGGCAGAAGGATATAAAATGGCTGCTGAATTGTCTATATATCTAGAGCAGTGGTTCTCAACCAGCAACGGCACACTAGTGTTCCACCAAACCTTTGACAGTGTGCCACTGTGCCACGGCACACTAGTGTGCTGCCAAACCTTTGAAGGTGTGCTGCAAAAAATTAAGAATGAATTGTATGTATGTAATTGTATGAATCATATATATTGGTAGTGAAACGTGGTTGGCTGGATAGCTTTTTTGCAGTCGAACCACTATACCGATTCCTATAAATAGAGTATACTTAGAAAAATCTTAACCCAGAATTTCTGCGACAGCCAAAATTTTTTGTCGTTATTTATAATTTAAAAATTAAGGAATAAAAATTAAATTAAAATTATAGTTTCTATACAAAGATAAAATCCGCAGGTGGCGCTGTAGCTTAACAAGGGCAGCCCATTAATGATCTCGTACACGAATGTCTGTAATCTGAATGTAATAAATAAGAATAAATATAATAATCTGTTAATAAAAATTCATTGTTAAATTTAAATTATTATTTAAAATATTTTAATTATTTAATTATCGTAATTTATTCAGATGATGATGTTTTACTATTAAAAATGTGAATTAGTTTGTGATATGCTGTATATCAATGAATTGGCACGAAAATTAATTAAAAAAAATAATTGATAAATTTTTGATTTTGATAAAATTTAATATTTCTAGCTTGACTGTGCAATGTTTTTCCTCGCTTACAAACAACTATACTATCCGCCATTACTGCTAAATACTAAAGGACGGTGACATCATTCGTTGTATTTATTTAATTTTAAGCGATTAGAGATTTAGTTTAATATTTAATAGCGCAACCATGAAATATGAAGTATTAATTCGACAATTTTTTAAAAGATAATAAACATTTCAAATTGTTACCGATGATAAAAGATAAACTGCTATTGGATGAACGAAACAGAAACCGGCTATTCTATTGGATGACTTGACCTTTGCAATCCATAAGTTCTTTACCATATAAGGCAGGTCATCTTTGAAAAAGGTATAAACAAACGTGCCTCGAATACAATAGCATATTGAAAGCTTATTAATTAAGTAATTAAAGACATTTCCAATTTAATGGTTAATATGCTAATTTATTGAAAGGATAATTTAATTAATTGATTAATTAATAATTTAATTAACAAGTTGCATCAGGATACTGTGGGAATAATATTTTAATTACCTGTAATACGCTAAACATAGTCAATAACATAGAGATGAAACATTGATTGAATACAGCGGACCCACGTACAATGCGGGAGATACGTTATACGGGAGACACATTATCAAACGATTTTAGGCAAATTTAAATTTGTCTCCGAATTCCAGCCCCGATCGCGTATTGCCAATGACATGTGCGTTAGTTTCGAACATGATTGTATTGTGTGCAGAACGTTAATTAACTCGTTTTAAATAAGGTTTCTTTTAATAAAGGAAAAAAAAACCAAAAAAAAATTCAGGTAACTAAATTTAAAAAACATATTACATACAAGTAGACCTCCTTTTAACATTGACTCCGAAAATGCGGATTAGTATTAACCCTACGGAAAAGTAGTTAAAGTTGTCATGGAAACGAAATAAACATCGCTTGGTTTTGTGCAGAACGTTAATTAACTCGTTTTAAATAAGGTTTCTTTTAATAAAGGAAAAAAAAAAAACAAAACAGAATTCAGGTAACTAAATTTAAAAAACATATTACATACAAGTAGACCCCCTTTTAACACTGACTCCGAAAATGCGGATTAGTATTAACCCTACGGAGAAGTAGTTAAAGTTGTCATGGAAACGAAACAAACATCGCTTGGTTTTTTTTTATTACAATCAATGGATATTATAAGTAACGGGTAAGTAATGTTAAAAAAATTATCTTATTACGAGATTGTTTATAGCGTTATATGAGTACTAGTCACAATTTTTTTGTCGTGTTATAAGGGGAGCACCGTTATACGGGAGTTTACAATATTAAATCGTTACTTTCTATTATAAGCTGTTCTTGAATTTAGTATTGAAGAAAATATTATGAGCACCCAATTAAAAACTTCTATTCAGTGATAAATATGTTTATAATAAAATTTTTTAATTTTTAATAGGTAATCAATCCATAAAATGTTATGTTTTCGTGATTTATTTAAAACAGCAGTAAATAAATAAAGATATAAAGCTTTTAAGTTGGCGATAAATCGTGCACTAAAAGTATATTATAGCTAATTAATATTCATTGTGAGTAAATAAGATTAATTTTCATTCTTTTGTTTACATGAATTGATCATATTACTTAATTTAAATTGTCTTTCAAATTAATTTCGTTCAATTATTAATAATATGCATATTAATTTAATTTTATAATATTCTAAGATGTGTTAGTAATGTCACGACAAAACTTTCATGAACTTTTAAAATTTAAATTGTCTTTCAAATTAATTTCGTTCAATTATTAATAATATGCATATTAATTTTATTTTATAATATTCTAAGATGTGTCAGTAATGTCACGACAAAACTTTCATGAACTTTTCAAGACAACTTACTTTTAATGACAGCACAAACAGTCGTTAATAAATAATATTTTGTTCTTCTTTCTGATGTAAAATAGTAATCATATATTGTTAAAATTTAAGATTTTCGTTTATCGTTACTATAACTGGTTTAGTTTGGGTTCCTAAATATTTTTTTATGCAGGAAATACAAAAACAGAGCAATGTTTTAAACTGATACAACAATCCTTAGGCGAAGAACAGGGAGAAAGAGTATTTCTTTCTCGCTGTTCTTCGCCAATTAGCCTTCGTTTCGCTTAATCCATTAAAAAATTCCATAAACGGAATTTTTTAATGAATTAATAGGATTAAATTTTGTTTTCTCTCATTATATATATAATATTTTATAAAGACAAAAATAATGACTTTTAGAATTAGTCGAGGTTATTGCGGAAGTGTATGCAGAACAATAATTCTTATTGTATCGTCAAAGTCGATAGCAATCCAAGCTGAGATTCTATTATAACAGTCAATAGTTTCATATAAGGTTTCCTATTATTATTATGCTGTTTCATCATTTACTATTATGTAACCAAAATCCAGGGGGCCAACTTTCGCCACGAGGCAAAATCAGAGCTGATATGAGCCAGTAGATCGTACTATAGTCTGTTTCAAGATAACCTGACAGCCGAACTACTAAAGGAAACACTGTATTCATACGCGATTTGTAAATAACAACAATATTTTGTTAAATTTTGTCATATGATTTTAAAATATATGTTTTTAAATAATCTCAATAATTTAATATTTCGATATCTTATTTCCCAAAACAATAAATTATAGGATAATATTAAATTTAACTAATAAGGACTATTTTCCTTTGTGTAGAAATACCCATATTTACTGTCAGGTTATCTTGAAATAGACTATAGTTGTAAAAATATTTAAATATCTCCGTACCGGTTGTTAAGGAGCATAATAATATTCACACTAACGATTTGTTTCAACTTACATCAACTGGTAAGCAGTTATATCAGGTTATCACAAAAGTAATGTCTTTTTCATATTGTACTTGTTCAAACATGTCTCAGTTTGTCTAAACATGAATTTTTAAAGCTTTCGCAATTTGGAAGTGTGTTATTGATTGAAGTGGAGAATATATACTTGATTAAATTAGCAAATAATTTATCATCTGTATCCATATAAAACTTATTACTAAAATGACATTACTTTTGAGATTACCTGATATATATACAGTATTTACAATATTATAAATATTGCATATATACGATATTAACACTTGCTAATTTAATCAAGTATATATTTTCCATTTGAATCAATAGCACTCTTCCAAGTTGTGAAAACTTAAAAATTCATGTTTAGACAAGCTGAGACATATTTGAACAAGTACAGTATAAAAAAGATATTACTTTTGGATGGCCTGATACAGTATATACAATATTATAAATATTGTATATACTTTATATTTTAGTTTAAGACAATGAAAGGAAATTTCCTGTATTTACATTCCTTATATATACACACACACGTCCACATAAATTTTAAATTTTATCATTAAATAATCATAACATTAAAAAAAGTTTTAACTGTTTCATCAAATGTTTTTAAAGTCGTTTAATGAAAAATTATAAACAGATTTAGGCAAAATTTATCCAAAAATCTACTTGTAACTAAAAATATTACGAAAACTGCATAAATTATATTCTGAAATAAATTAATTTATAAAATTTAAAAATTTTTAATACCATTTTTATATTTATATCTGTACCTAGAAGGCATATGACACTATGTCTAATTTAAAAAAATTGGGCATAGTGTTATATGCTTCCGAGGTACAGACATAAATTAATTATAACATGCAATTCAAATTCAGAGGAATGTATTTAATAAAATATTTTCTTCAGTATTTTAAAAATATCATCAAAATTGAATATGAATCGTGTTGGTTAATAAGTGTACGATGAAATATCATAGCAAATTGCTTATTTGGAATACAATGTTTGGAAAATAATAATTACTGTATTTATATTTTGAAGATTGTTTAACTATTTCGTGATATTGTAAATTTTAAATTTGCCGGTAAACTACAATACAACCAATTCGTTCAAGGTCAATTTACAATATTGCAATGTTAATGTAAATTAACCTTGCACGAATTCAATTATAACCGCTCTTCTAGTTACGAACGTAACTCGTACGTGTGTTTTGTTCGTAACTAGATACTGCTATTATTTTGGCTCCAAAAATACTGAAATAGTTTTATATGCTGTATATTATATTTCATAACTGGACTAATTAAAAGTTTCTTATTTCACAGATTTTAATGAAAAGTTCCCAATATAAAGCGAGGAATTTTTGGCGTAATCGCCGCCATCTTGAAATACTGTCATAGTATATTAACTGACTGTGTAATTTTAAATTATATTGGTTGCTAGAACATTTTGCTATCATATTACTTAAAATTATTGAAAAGTATTTGAAATTTCCTGAAATTTAAAAATAAAATTTCACTTTCGTTCAATTTTACTGTTCGTAACCAGAGGAGGGCCTCTATTCTTTTACCACGGTTAGGTTATTTATAGAGGAGCGCCTGTATTCTTTTTAGTAACGGAAGAATAGGTTTCTTGTGTTTACGTTCACTGTTAAATAGAATATAATAGGCTTATTATAGTTCTATAGTACAATGAACACCATAGCATGCTACTGCTTACTGCAGCTGTTATCTTTATTCAACGTTGTCCATCTTAGATAGAATGAAAATATTATCAAGTTGATATAAAAATTTTTGAATTTCGGAAATTATTGTTCACGAGTGCTGATTTAGATTCCGTTATGCATTATGCAAGATTAAAAAGACCAATTAAATTTTTATTATAAATGATGTGAGGCGAAAAGATACCTTCGTCCCGTATCATTTATAATAAAATAATATATATATACAGTCAAACCTCTTTAAGCCACCCCTCTATAAACTGCCACCCTCGTTATTTGCCTGATGAAAGCCAATAACAAATCTCCTCCTTTATGTTAAAACATAAAATTCTCTCTATAAACCGCCACCTCACTAATCGCCAACCGCCACTCATTTCTCGAGGCAAAACCATTTTATTAGTAGACGAATCAGTTGTTTAAACCGCCAAAACAATCGAATGGCAAGGTC
>AYEL01079657.1:0-19170 GCA_000484575.1 Olivierus martensii | reverse complement strand
CTTTAAACGTCTATTTTCGGAAGTCTGAGCATTTTCCTATACTTGCAATGTAAAACTTTGCCTCTTCCTACGTTTTAATTATATAACTTTTTTATTATGACGTCATCAGAGTTTCCGTTTCGTGCGTTTTCCCGGCTCGTTCAACTTTTTGGGCCGGTCCCTGAAAAGTTTCAAAATCGGGGTTTCACTGTACTTATTTATAACGACAAAAAAGAATTCTACTTAACATGTCTGAAGCAGGATCAAGTAAACATCCACATTTTTAACTTATACAGAAGTGAAGTGACTTAGCATTAATTAGCAACCTAGAACTCTTAGATGTAGTAGGTGGCATTTTGAAATAATTCGCACTCCAGTTGAACAACCTAGTTCATGCCTTTAAATACGATTTGAACACCATTTCAGCATGCAACGATCTTATTATTAATAATTCAGTTATTGCCAGTAAAGTTATGATCCTAATTTATTTTATTAATTTTTTACGTTACTTAATATATAAATAAAAGTTAAGAGCAAAACATAGTAAACAAAATCGTACGTTATTTAATGTATTAATAAAAGTTAAGTGCAAAGTATAGTAAACGAAATCGTTTTTTTTGCATGTAAACGCTTAAATATGCAATATTCCTTCCACTCCCCTGTTGCTAATCAGCCATGGAATAGTTGCAACCCACATTGTAGCCTACAACAATCAACAACTGCAGTAATGACTCAATCAGTTTCTGCATATTGTACGAAAGCCAAACCTTTTCCACTGATGTCAAAACCTTTTTGTCATACACTGTACAGAGTAATAATTCAGAATGGATCACAATATTCCAAGATAATATCACTAGTTATATCATCTATTATGCATCATAATTTGACATTTATATCATCATCTATAATTATAGTATCATCACAATGATGTCATTATGATAAAACTCTAAAGATTACAAATGAATCTTGATATACAAAATTATGATGATACAATAATGCAAGATATTAAAAATATATAACAATATTGACATCTCAATGGCATAACAATGAAAATGATTATCCAGAAATGCCTAAGCAGCACTGAATAATCAAGTTGGTTTCATAATAATAGGTAAACAGTAACATAAAAGTTGGAAATTGGGAGAATAAAACTAAAAAGCTGACAGAAGGTAGTAAAAGATTAGGCTAGGCTAGTTTTAATTATACTGCCAACTCTTATAAAGGATATGTTTAGTAGTATCACTTTCAGAAACCATTATGGGCTGGCAAATACTTGTGATGTTTGTTAGTTCAATTTTGTTCCAATATTTTTATATGCAACTGAAAAAGGCTCAATAGTGAAAATGTTTTTGTTATAATAATATTGAAAACAGTGAAGCAGGAATTCTGTATTGATAGATAATGAATTACAACATTTTTTTGACTTTCTTTTTGGTATAATAAGTGATATAAAAAAAGCTTTGCACAGGAAAATTTAATTTTAAAAGCAAAACAAATTTCTTGTGCAAAGCTGTTTTTCTATATTATTTAGGTCTTTAATTGAAATTAAACTATGATGAGTATCTACAATCCTAATAATTGATATTACTGAAATGAAAAGATTATCTTCAGAAACAATCTAATAACAGTATAAAACATAATTTGAAGAAAGAACATCCATAGTATAAAAATGTTTCTCACAGGTTAGACCAGGAATGGGCAAAAGCCGGCCCACAAAGGCTTCTTGTACAGGCCCACCATATAAAGTAGAACACATTACAGTTTCAAAGCCTACCCATGAGTAAAATTCTAGTAAAAAATAAATAAATAAAATTATAGATGCTCTGTACAGTGTATGTGTACACTAGCAAGATTACTCCAAATTTTGATGATATAATTAACCATGAACATAGTAAATTTCACCATTCACATTAAGTTGTAAATTTGTTTTTACAAAATTAATTACATAGGTATCTAATATTTTGTAACATTATGATGTAATAGTAGGTCGAACTACTGAGGAGGGCTCGGGTGAGCCGAAAGTGCACTTTAGTGAATCCGTTGGTTTTTAACTTGTACGGATTGCGTTTACATCCTGCCAAAGTGAGCTGAAATTTTACTATTATACTAGTGTGTCTGAATTTATTAATTTATAGGATGAATTTGAATTATTTTCTAATGTTTCAAATGAAAAAAACAGTTTCTATGGATATTTTTGAACTCTTTGCATACAAACAGAAAATAAGAAAGTAACACAAGTATTTTTTTTTTTAAATAATATTGATACACGAATATATTCTTTGTGTAAGTATCATAAAAGTTAATAATATGATACACAAACATATTCTTTGTGTAAGTATCACAAAAGTGGCTACATACCATAGTGAGATTGACATACACGAATATATTCTTTGTGTAAGTATCACAAAAGTGGCTACACATGTTAGCGAGATTGACAAGAATGTGTGCAAGTAAACTGACACAACCATTATTTTTGTCATGTATGATGGTGAGAGCAATAAGTTTGTGCAAGAATCGACATGTTAGCGAGATTGACAAGAATGTGTGCAAGTAAACTGACACAACCATTATTTTTGTCCCGTATGATGGTGAGAGCAATAAGTTTGTGCAAGAATCAATCTTGCTAGAACATGAGTAGTCATTTTAAGTCAAAGTAATTTTCATTAATTATTAATGATTACCTAATGTTATCATTAATAATTTCATTACATTAGTTTAGACTACATAATTATGGTGTCATAAGGTTAAATTCACTCTTAGGTACTTATCAATTTTTATACAACCTGCTTCATCCCAAAGCTTCGGCCCACAGAAGAAAATAATTGCTCACCCCTGGTTTAGACTGATACATCGTATTTCGAAAAAATTAAATAATTCTAAGATTTCTTTTAATTTAAGTCTACTCAGTTTTAGTTTGTATTTATTTAGCTGATTGAATAAGTACAATTCTGTTAAGTTTAACTGATAGTGCATGATCCCTTTCATATATTGATATATATAGATTATGCTTTTGCACAACAGAATACTTCAATTTAAAGGGATGCATAAGGATTTTATGCATCCTTTTAAATTGAAGTATTCTGGTTTTAAGGATTTTAATCTTGTATATATCATAATAATAATATTAATCCTTTATATTAAAATAAAAAGGAAAATTATATATACCTGTATATAATTTTATAAAAAAAAAAATTAATAATTAAATCAAGATATTGAAGCTAGTGAGTTAAATGATTGTTTCAAGCTTACGATTAATGCAGAACATAACTACCAAATTTCGTGAAAATGTACTGAAATATTTAAAAATTATTAATATAGACAGACACACAGACAGCATGGTGATCTTTAAGTCACTATTTTACTGAATTTTTCTAAAATTACACATTTAAAAGCTAAGAAGGATGTGATTATTTTAGAATGATCTTTAAGTCACTATTTTACTGAATTTTTCTAAAATTACACATTTAAAAGCTAAGAAAGATGTGATTATTTTAGAAAAAATTCATTTTTTATTGATTACGTAACGAAAATATGCCAATATTTCTGTTACCTAGCCCTCATGATACATTTGTTATGTGCTATCGAATATTTATTGAAAGATATAATTTTAATAAGAAGATTGTTCTTCATTAATATCGAATTTTCGAGATAATGTTAGAGTACAGAGAAGCAATTATCATTAATTATATTGAAATTTAGTTTTAATCAGTTTGTGATTTGTTTCCACTTTTATCACGCACTTAACAATTCAGTTTAATCATATTTATATTTATTTCAATTTTCTGTATAGTGAAATGCTGTATTAAACTTTGCGTAAAATTTCAACTAAAATTTTATTATTAGACGATAACATTTATCATTAAAACTCAAAAGAAATATTAGTGAAGGAAGAAATCTTAAAACCGAAACGAATTTTTATTTATATATAAAAAAAATTAGAAATATTTACTGTATAACCCAACTTATAAAAATGCTTTTAAGCCCATTGAAGAGTTGTTTCCATTACTGAAAATATCTTAAATTCAAAATCTCGATAAAAAATATTCAAAACGTGCCAAAAATAAAATTTCCACCTTTCCATTTTTTACGAGAAAGAAAAAAATTTAATCGATTTATATCGGATAAAATTGTCAATCTTAGAGGCGAAATTTATGATAAAATAAAAATATAAATAATGGCACTGCATTCGTAAATCCTTATAATGCACACACGTTTGAATTATAAACAAGATTTATGCCGAAAGAATTTGCGAATTTGCTATAAATTGAACACACACATATTTATTATAGTTTAAATTCTGTGTAGAAATATTTTTTATATAGAAAACTGTTAGAATTATTACACTGGAGCAGATATGATCATTTCGACAAACACACGTAGACAGACCATTCTTGCGTGAAAGCTACACGAGATTTAGTAGATGCAACGCAACACCGCGTGAAATTCGGTTTAGAAAAGTATAAATGAAAGGTGATAGCGGTATTACTCGTGACAAACAAAGCAAACTTCAATCACAAATATATAATAAGTCGAATCGAACAGTTAAAAAAATTTGCTAATTTAAGAAATTTTAAGGATAAAAATGAAAATGAAGTTTTAGTAATGCTGATAAAAAAATTTGATACGATATTTAACAACTTTATATTCGTATCTATACTACTGGAATATTATAATACATACTAATATAGTCTCAAAAAGAAGAGAAAAATACAAGAGCGATGTTATGAATATACACGAGGAATTGTTTATGAATACACATGCAAAGAAATGGAAAACATGGACACAAGAAATAGATTAAAGCTTGGATTCCACATCACCAGAACGTACTGCAGAAACAGACAACAGACGCCCAAATGTGATGTCACATCCTGTTTATAACGTACTGCTCGGTAAATCGTCTGCAGAAAAGTAGAGCAGATTTCAACTTTTATAAATTTCTACAGTGCTTGCTGTTGTACTTTTATCCAATCATGTGTCTCGCTTGGAGTGACGTTTGTTTGATGTCATGAGCTGAAATCTTAAAAATCAAAACGGCGGAAACAATAGATAAGTTGATCAACTTACTCGAAATAATATTTTTAGTCTTTTGAGCGAGGTTTTCGAACTAGTCGAGTATGGAAATCGTATTTCTCTCTATTTTAAAAGATATTTCTTATCGAAAATCTATGATGTTTTTTTTCGTCTTTGTTTTAATTTCAACATTAATAAGGAGATTTTTGTCAAAGATAATAACTGTGTTAAAATCATTGTATCGTCGTCCATTTTTGTTTAACTTTTTAAACTTTAATAAGGAGATTTTTGTCAAAGATAATAACTGTGTTAAAATCATTGTGTCGTCGTCCATCTTTGTTTAACTTTTTAAACTTCGCAAGAGGTCGCTGCAATATACAAATCTGTAGATTCTCTAGATTTATAGAGTAGCGCATTCCGCGCCATTTTATATCCTTGCCGATCGATAATCACGGGTAACTTTGTGAAATACTATATTTCTTTTCTAATTTATAAACACATAAATTAGAAAAAGAAATATAGTATTTGGTTTACTTTTCACAAAGTTACCCGTAATTATCGATCGGCAAAGGATGTAAAATGGCACGGAATGCGCTACTCTACAAAACTGTTTCGAATTTCTGCTGTAGTGGAAACAAAGTAGAGAGAAGACAGATAACAGCAAGTTGTTCTGTTTCTGTTGTCTGTTTGCTGTTTCTGGTGATGTGGAATCCAGGCTTGACAAGATAGGACAGTGTAGTGTGGGTGCAGAATTGACATGTAAACACACAATAAACTGTGTTATCAACACAGAAAACAATCGAGAAGTGTTTCGATTTATAAGACTGACATTAATTAAATAATATAATTAAAATATTCTCTTTTAATTTTATGAAATTAAACACGTCGATCACCAATCTACTTAGTTTTTTTGCGAATTCCTGTGATTGAATAAATTGCACAGGTATAAGATTTGAATAAATGAATGGGAATACAAGATGTGGATGTGCACACACACACACACACACACACATACGAATCGACAATTGCGCCCAGATAACAGAAAAGTACACACACACGTACACACACACACACACGTACACACACACACACACACACACACACACACACGTACACACGTACACACACACACGTCACACATACACTATTCCAAAGACATATTGATGACAATTATGTCTCTACACATTAATAAGAACACACACACACACACACACACACACACACACACACACACACACACACAAGCTCTTGTAAAAAACCACACACACACACACACACACACACACACACACACACACACACACAATAAAAAAAAGAGAAATTAACAGGAAAAAAAATTGAATAAAATTACAGGGAAGATTAAATATTACAAAAAAAAAACAAACACGATCAGCGCGAATATAAACTTTGATAACTCGAGGGAATTTGATCAATTTATATAGAATTAAAGAAAAATTTTATTACATCATTATGAGTTTCTCTAATTTAATGATCAGTTTCGTACAAAACGCTAAATTTATATATCTAAAACTCTATATTGTTAATTTTAAATATATATATATATTTTATGTAGTTATACAACACGTGCTTCTAACAACTAAACAGAATATTATGGTGGCGCCCTTACGTCAAAATATTGAAACCCAACGTATGGTGGCGCCCTTACGTTAAAATATGAATTTTAACATTTTGATGACGCGTCATCAAAATGTTAAAATTCATAATAAATTCAAATATTTATATTATAGAAAAAAAATAATAGCTTAAAATTAATTGCATATAAAATATTAAGATAAATAAATACTCTGTTTAATTAAAAATTTATAATTTTGACGTCACAGTGTCGTATATTATAAAACACACACACACACACACACACACACACACACACACACACACACACACACAATAAAAAAAGAGAAATTAACAGGAAAAAAAATTGAATAAAATTACACGGAAGATTAAATATTACAAATCTAGGGAAACTTACCATCAATCCAAATTTTGTGCCTATTGCAGCCTAATGACACATCTTTGTATTATATTCTTGTTTATTATAAACAAAGTTGTATTTTCGGAATTCTAAACAGTATTTCTAAGTTTCTCCTACGTTTACAACAGGCTTCTACCATTTTGTCTTAACTACGATACAAAAAAGAGTTAAGAAAAAAAACATTAAAATCATAAATCATTACTTTTCTTAAGATTCGTATAATCTATCTGACTTAAAACACGAAAGAAATTAATAAAATAAGAGCTGTTTATTATTCATAGCATTAAATGCGCAGAACCTAAAAGTCTTGAACCGAAAATTTTTCTTAGTCTGCGCACCGCCATCTTAGCTATTGACTCGCTAATGTATTTTATGCCTCAAAGTTCTTTAAGGACATCTGTTAACTTAAAGTACTTTAACTCTTAACGTATTTTAATATTTCGTGTTTGGAAAGCATAATTATCCGTTAAATTCGACCTTAAAGTACTTTAAGCGGTCTAGTCTGTAACGCGTATAAATCAGCAAAATCTTGAATTTCATGGTGAAAATAAAAATTTAGTAGATATGGTAAGTACTATTAAAGCATTTAAAGATAAATTAATGCTTTGGAGTTCACATTTTCAAAAATTCCTTGGCGCATTTTCCTCAAATGTCAAAATATATTTCTAGAAAATCAGTTCGGCTGATGCTGAGTTATTTCTGACGTCAAAAGAGACTAATCATTGATGACTTGCTGTTGAGCTTTTGGAACGCGCCCTACCTGCTAGATGATAAGATTTTAAAAGTTAGAGAGTGTAACAAATCATTATCATTGTCAAACGGAAACAACGACATTAAACAGAAATCAGAAACAAGCTGATGTTGAGTTATTTCTGACGTCAAAAGAGATTAATCATTGATGACTTGCTGTTGAGGTTTGGAAGGCAGAGTTATTTCTGACGTCAAAAGAGACTAATCATTGATGACTTGCTGTTAAGCTTTTGGAACGCGCCCTATTAAATAATCATTAATTAATTTATTAATTACTAAAATAATACGCATAAAATATTATTAAATATCTTAATGAATTTATAAATCTCTCAACAAACAATATAAAGTATTAAATGGATTTTCATTATATTAAATTTTTGTTTAAAAGTAGAAGAATATTTAATTACGAATAAATATTTCAATTTATATTTTCCATTTAATAAAATAAGAAAAAAAAAATTAAAAGCTTTTATCAAATCTAATTAATGTCATAGTAATGTAACAAATTAATTACATTAGTATTGTATACGAATAATAAGACAAACAAATAAATTAAAATTTAATAAGTTAAAACTAATAAGCAAAAGTTAATTATTTAAGATTTATTCTTTCAGTAATGAATGCAGTATTTATTTATATTAACAAAACTTATTTTCTAAGTGTAACAGAAACAAATTATTTTTAACTTGCTTGAAAGAGATAAACTATATCTCATAAAGATATATTATTATTTTTAATTGCTAATTGAAAATAATTAGGTCTAGTAAGTGTGATTTCGGTAGAAATTATCATTTATGTTTATAATCATCGATATGTGCAGGCAGGGCCGGATTTACCTATAAGACGACTAAGCCGCGTCCTAGGGCCCCGCGATTCTAGGTGCCCCAAAACTATCAATCACTTTTCAACTTTTAATTAAAAAATGGGTTTTTATTAAAGTGATAGCAGAGCCGGATTTGCATTTTTAGAGGCCCTAGGACGAGCAAGACTTTGGGGGCCCCTAAAAATTCAAATCCGGCTCTGTTTTGTTAATTATTATTTACCATTTATGAATGTACCATGAACTATAATGATCGAAAATTTAGAAATTAGAAATTAAATGGAGAATTATTTAAAAATGCTTTACTTGCTGGTTCTTGCTTGGCGATTCTCTCTTTGATACTTTTTCCAATTATAAAGAAGAATTACAATATGATGTCACTTTGAAAGCTATGAACATGGACGTTTTGGAAATTTGTTGATTTATATAAATACCCAATATTATAATTCTATCTGCTACCCACCTAAAAAAAAGGTCATGCGCCCACCTCGCTGTAAAAATTTTTTCGTTGCTCATATTCTATCTGCTACCCACCTAAAAAAAAGGTCATGCGCCCACCTCGCTGTAAAAATTTTTCGTTGCTTGCTTTCAAAAAGGTTGGCCACCGCTGCTGTAAAGTATACAGTTTTTTAGAAATAACATGGACAAGACATTTTGGAAATTTGTTGATTCATATAAATATCAAATATTAAAAAATTATGCACTGAAGCTAAAATCTTTTTTAGATCAACTTATCTAAGTGAAGCTACGTTTTCTTAAAATTAAAAAATTGTGCACTGAAACTAAAATCTTTTTTGGATCGACTTATCTAAGTGAAGCAACGTTTTTTTCAATGCAATTTATTAAAAATAAGTTTAGATCACATCTTATAGCTGAAAATTTGAATGACTGCTTAAGAATAGCAGTATCAAATTAAAGTCATGATTTTGAAAAATTGTGTCAAGACATACAGTATCAACGTTCTCATTAAAAAAGAAGAAAATTTTTTTTATATTTATATATGTGAAATTGTTATTTTTGTTACCTATTATTTATCATTTATGTAACATGAACTATAATGATTTTATTATATTATCGTAAACGCTAATATATTTCTCTATTCTATCTGCTACCCACCTAAAAAAAAAGGTCATGCACCCACCACGCTGTAAAAAGTTTTCATTGCACACTTGCTTTCAAAAAGGTTGGCCATCGGTGTATCCCCTGGACCGTTTGTGTGGTTGGGTTGGGGGTTTAATATTCTTTACCATGTGGTAAATGGTATTTAGTCTACTATCCCACCCCTGTAGAAGTGGCGTCTGGGGGGGACTGTGTTTTATTTTTCTATCAGATCGATTATCCGAAAAAATCGTTTATCCGAACTACCCTTGGTCAGAATTAGTTCGAATAATCGACGCTCTACTGTACTTAATAGTGCCAGGGTTGCCAATTTAGAAGTTCTACTAAATCTGGTAGAATGAGGTACTCATTCTACCAGATTTTCACAAAAATAATTTCACAAAATTTTTACATTATGTAACATGAACTATAATGATTTTATTATATTATCGTAAACGCTAATATATTTCTCTATTCTATCTGCTACCCACCTAAAAAAAAAGGTCATGCACCCACCACGCTGTAAAAAGTTTTCATTGCAACGCAATATATTTCTCTATTCTATCTGCTACCCACCTAAAAAAAAGATCATGTGCCCACCGCACTGTAAAAATTTTTCGTTGCGCACTTGCTTTTAAAAAGGTTGGCCACCACTTCTGTAAAGTATGCAATTTTTTTTAGAAACATTAAGTTTGAATGATAAATGCAATATAATACAATGTGTTAAATGTATTGTATTTTATTAAATTTAATAAATTCGGAATTCATTTTCATTTCTATACCACGTGTTTTCAATAAACAGCTAACCCCGATTAGCCGAAAAAATCTTGCCAAACGGATGATGCCGTCTTATTGGGGTTTGACTGTATATAGTTAATACATTGAAAAATGCAATTAAATCTCATTCCACTTGTTTTTAATATTTCTTAAACTTCAACATCCTTGATCAATTCTAAGTTTAATCCCTTAATCAGATTTGATGATGCTAATTAATCAGTAATCATAAAATTGAAACTAACAAATTTTTAATCTTTAATTATATATCTAGTACTGTATTTGATATGTAAAATATTTAAAGTACAATTTAAACCATACTTTTTTATATTAATGAAACTAATCCTGTAAATTGACTATATTGTATTTATTATAATCTCCTGAACATTTACACCAAACTAATCACAGATTTTCATGAAATGTTCAAATCATATTATTTTTTTCATAATAATAAGATTTTACTTTGAATGTTGACCATTCTGGATTTTCAAATGACAATTCTGGTTTTTGGTACATTGTCCTATATCAATAAATGTCCAGATTTTAAAATTCATCTCATTTTAAAGATGAAGTTTTTTATTTTTTTAAATTTATGAACAAAATTTGCTACATTTGATAACAATATTCAAAATGAAGGCTCAAATCAAATTAAATCAGTATTGTCATGTCCATGCTGGCATCTTCCAATAGTTCTTTACTATTCTTAAATTTTAGCTCAATATGGGATGGTTTTTAAATATTGCAATTAATTTAAAAGGTGCTAATGTATTGATGTTACTTTTAATTCATAAATCAAATTAATCTAGTATGTAAATAAATATATAAGATTGAAAATAATACAAGTTAAAATTATACTTCCACTTGAATTTTTTTTTTCTGTCCAGAATTGGCTTAATAGGAAATGGTTAGCCTAATATTGGCACTTGACCATGTATAGAATTAAAATTGTCTTCATGCTAAATATAACTGATCTGATGAACTGAAATGTTCAAATTCATGTTAACGTTTGCCACCGCACTGTAAAAATTTTTCGTTGTGCACTTGCTTTCAAAAAGGTTGGCCACCGCTGCTTTATAGGTATCTCAATATTTCATGTAAAGCTAAAAATTGCCTTTAATATAAAATATCTTATTTCTTAACTGACATTTTGTTTATTTTATCTCTCATTAAAATAGATGAGAAAGAAAAATTCTCCATAAGATATAAGGAATAAGTTCATTGCAAAAACTTAAAATTTCCAAATTTGCAAAAACTTAAAGTTCTAAATGCAAAACTAAATAAAAGAGGTGAATATAAAAAATGCTCAAAACCATAATTAAGTCTTAAATTTAATAAATTCGGAATTCATTTTCATTTCTATACCACGTGTTTTCAATAAACCGCTAACCCCGATTAGCCGCCAAAATCTTGCCGTTTTCATTGACTTTTTAGTTTCTCCGTAAAAAATCAGTGGAGTCCTACAGAAACCTATTATTTTTTAAAATTTAGCGCATATTCAAATGTGACAATATTGCTGTTACTATTTATAGCTGTGGGCTTTGGCCGCAAACAGTAGCTGCGTTAATCGCACTGCTACTGTTTTCAGGCATTTCATTTTTATTTCTATACTAAACGTGTTTTCGATAAACCGCCAACCCCGATTAGCTGCCAGAATCGTCTCCAAACGAATGGTGGTTCTTATCGGGGTTTGTATATAGGTATGTAGAGCGAACAAATATCAATTTTATTTTTAATATATTCTGATGAAAAAATTATAAAAGTTAGCAAGTAAAGGCACTTTCCTATGAAAGTTTTCTTACGTAATTCAATTGGAGATTTTTATATCTCATAATTCAATATTTAAAGCTTTTCCTGTTTCTGTTCGGATTATTTCAAGTTACTATTTAATAATTAATAAAGTACGAGTTATTTTTTCTACAGTATTTAGGAGAAAAATATAAGATTAAAAAATATTTTATAGGAATATAAATATATTGAATAGAAAAAGATATATTTTATTAAAAAAGTTTTAAATATGGACACGATTTTAATCTTATTTTTAAACTCCTACACGAATTTCATAAGCGGATTAAATATTGCATGCAGTGCGATTGCAAGCTCTTATTTTTGCTATAACATTCATTCAAAATTTATCATATAAAATATGTTTTCAAATCTTACTAAATAAAAAATATACCAGTAGTTCCGATTCCAAGAATTTTTTCGGATACAAAATCTGAATCTTTCTCATTTTTATACTGTAATTATAGTTTATTATTGAGAATTAGAAGTTTTCATAATCTTATAAGTCAAAATGCGAGACATTTTTAGAAGTTTTTATGATAGATTTAATATTTTAATTGATTCGACTTTTAATTTAAATAAGGTTTTCGAAAGTCTAATAAAATTCAAGATATCTAAGAATACATGTTGAACCTTTATTGAAAGAGATAGAGAGCGTACCCTTTGAAGAATGAAGGAAGTGAGTAGAATACAGGAAAACATGAGGAAAGATGAAAAAGATCTACCACAAGTGTGCAGGCCATTAGTAAAAAAGAGTTTAATTGCCTCTTGCGACACGCTGGTGAGATGGTAGATTGATTTCTGATTTCCTTCACGGAATGAACTTTTAAAGTACTTTTTGATTACTATAAATAATCCCCAAAGCAATGATCCTCCTTTACTTCTAGACTTGGCTCTGATGAAAGGAAAAAAACTTCTGCTTTTATCTTTGGTTATAAATAGCCTATATATATAGAATGTATTATATAATATTTTTTCTTCATAGTAACAAAATTCAATTATATTTTGAATCGCTTGAATTTTGTGAATTATGGCTAAAGGTAAAGACGTTTATTTGCATTCAGCAGAACTTATTTTTCAATTATATGACAAAAATCAAAGAAATATCTGAGATGTTTTCTTTGTATTATTCAATATTTGAAAGAAAAATACACAGTATCATTGATCGCTTCATTTAATAATAATAAAACAAACAAATGTTTTGCGCTTTTGCATGTATGCTCACTCATAGTATATGTGTGTTTATTTCTTCTTATGTAACAAATTTCCAAGTCATATTGTTATATAAAATGTAATATTGAATAGAAATATGGTGTAGGCCAAAAATAAATAGAATATTGAAAGAAATATTTTGAAATTTAAATTTGAATAAAGAAACAGTTAGCCATATAAAAAATAATAGAAAGAAATAAATACAAAAAACATCTTTTAGCCTAAAGGATATAATTTTTAATGATTAATGTTGATTATCAAAGTTCATAAATACATTACAGTAATTGAATTTAATAGACTACCAAATATCGATTTTTTATGTTTATATTCACTTATAACAAGATATTCAGCTGATAAAAAGTGAGCATCTTTCAAAATAATGATTTCAATAGATATTTTTAAAAGATTTTTGTATAAATATTAATGTAATTCAGAACCGTGCAATGGAACCAGACACTATATATATAAAGCATCTAAATATATAATAATGTTTTAAAACATTTTTTAACGCTCCTTAACAGTGACAGTCCAATTACTAAGTGGTGAAGCCATTCTAAGCTCAACTATCAGCTACTTATATTAAAGGTCTTTTTTGTTTTTTCTTCATTGTTTTACGCCACTTTCTAAACAGAGATTACTAAGCGGCGGGACATTGCAATGCCTGCCTATCATAGAAATATCAAAATGGGCACTCCTTCGCCATTGGTGGGATCGGCCGTCAGATAATGGATGCTGTTAAAAACCAAGTGAGCAGGATGCCTACTGAAAAAATCATTCCTGGAGATGAGAGGCCCAGGAATTAAGCCACGATCTTCTAGTCATCTTCATCCTCCATGATCCTCCAGATGGCAAGCCATCTGGAGGATCATGGAACCATCTTCCAGTCATCTTCATTTTGAGGACCGTGAGACCATCTTCCAACTGCAGAGGAAACAACAAATTGTGCCCAGATCCCTCATATAAATTTTCTTAGGTGTGGAATCTGGATTAAAGTTGGAATCCTCTAGATCAGGGCTGTCCAACGCTGTAATGAATGCGGCCTAACATGAAATTGTAAACTTCCTTAAAACATTCAGATTTTTATGAAGTTAGGTATTTAAATAATAAAAAATTCATTACCTAAATTTTCTAATTTCCATTTTTTAAAATATGTTTTATTTTACTGATTAAAATTTCTTGATCCGCTCAATAATTTTTAAAACATTTCTGAATGAAAATAAGTCAAAGATTATTATGCTACTACATTTTTGCTTATATGATGGATATTATATATTGCACATTATTTATTAACTTTTTTGCTTAACAACTATCGTTAAAATTAGTATATTTCATGTGCTACCCGAGACAATTTTTTTCCTCAAATGTAGCCCAAGAAATCATTCCTGGAGATGAGAGGCCCAGGAATTAAGCCACGATCTTCTAGTCATCTTCATCCATCTTCCAATTAACTAAATTTCAAAATTAATCCAATTAACTCGATTTCAATCGAAATAAAAAATAGACTGCACATCGTCGCTCTCATTGTAAAGTAGCGAATTTCCCCACTGATTGCAATTTTTATAGTATTGTCTGTCCATAGTGTGAATTTACAAAAATTAATGAAAATGTATTGTGTTGTAGGGGAGTAAATCAATTTTCGAAATGTATTAAGTAAAAACCGAATTGTAGAAGTACCGTGTTATATGAGGATTTCCGCAATTTTCAAATCGTATTAGGATGGATTCACACTGGCCTTGCGACTGCGATCTCGACAACAACCGCGACCGTTGCTATAGAAACAATCCCAACAGGCCTCGCTTCCCGACTCTTTACTGCGACTACGACAATATTCAACTTGCTGAATATTGTCGCAGTCGCTAGAAAGGAGGCATTTTTACAACACAATACATTTTCATTAATTTTTGTAAATTCACACTATGGACAGACAATACTATATAAAATGCAATCAGTGGGGAAATTCGCTACTTTACAATGAGAGCGACGATATGCAATCTATTTTTTATTTCGATTGAAATCGAGTTAATTGGATTAATTTTGAAATTTAGTTAATTGGCGACAATTGAGTATTTTCTGTTCCCAACGTTCTGCCCTTGGATTAAAAAAATAAGGTTTTTATTCTTCAATAGAGAAATGTGAAGAGAAGAAAAATTTTTTTATTCATAAATTTTTTTTTGGGTATGTGTTTATTCTTCAATAGAGAAATGTGAAGAGAAGAAAAATTTTTTTATTCATAAATTTTTTTTGGGTATGTGTTAAGGAACGATTGTTTTGTAGCGGGTTAGATTACAAATTTTGTAAAGAGAGCGGAAGATACGCAATCTTTAAATGCAGAAAAAAGTTCAGAAAGTGAAGATGATATTGCAATGTGCATGTTCTATCGCAAGTTGTCATTCATGGTCGTAGTCGTAGACGTGGTCTCAGATCAGTGTGAATCCAGCCTTAGAGCGAAATCGTGTTATAGGAGGTATAACTGTATTCAAAATCTGTAGAATGGTTATTGTATTTTATCCCGAATAACATGAAAATTAAATTATGTCATGGTTTAAATATGATTTTCTGCTTTAAATAAAAAAAGTTGTAGTTCCTTCTATTTTAAATCTCTATATGAATATAACTTATATATATCATAACGTTCATATTGGTTTACGTTTTTCTAGATAACACTTATAGTTTTCGTAAATGTTACCGTTGCAGTTTCAATACTGATTTAATTAGCAATTACCTTGCTATGATGTGATAAAATGGCACCTAATACGAAATTATACTGTACAACTTTGTTGACGATGATAAAAATTCCGCATGGAAATGCTTTGGTTTAGTCTAGAGCAAGGGTGTCCAACCTTTTGGCTTCCTTGGGCTACATTTGAGGAAAAAAATTGTCTCGGGTCGCACATGACGTAAAAATGCAAAAAAAAACCCTTTGCTGCCAATACGTTTAAGGACAAAATGTTTTTACCTTGGAAAGGTGTTTATATCAATACGGCTGTTCTGGGCACAAAGGATTAACTGAACAGCGGTTAGAAATATTAAATGAATGCTATATAGGCTGTATTTTTTTTACTTTCCTTTTATTTTACATATATTGTTTTTTAGGGTCTTACATATATATTTTTCTTTATACTTCATTAATATTCTTAATAAAAATTAAGTTTCTTATGTGGAATTAAAGAAACTTAATTGTTTTGAATTGGATTTGAAACGTAATTCTCTTTTTTGTATTGCTCCGTGTCTCATATAACACGGTTTCACACAACACGGTGTTTTTTAGGAACCTATCTACCGTGTTATAGGAGGGATACTTGTATATTATATCAGTTTTCCTATTTTATTTATGTCGAGAATGATCTTGTGATTTCTTCTTAGAATCAATCTGGAAGAAGAGAAGAAAGAAAAATGTTAAGATCGATCAGACTCAGCTTTTCACTCGAAAAGATCGATTCTCTCTTGAATTTTCTAAACGATTCTCCCATTTCAGTAATTTTCCTTTACTTTCCCAATTGGCTCAATCACGGGTATGATTTATTTGCGGCGAACTCTGGAATGGTTCGGTATCTAACCAGATGGAAAATAGTACAAAGTTTAAAAGAAAAAAGAGAACTTCCTTTGCATTTTTAAATTTCGTAAACTAACAATTGATGATGATAACGAATCTGTTGAATTTGTTAAAGGAAATCTTTTTTTTTTTTTCTAGTTTATCGTTGAGCAACAAAAAATAAAAGTATTAATAATTATAGATGAAAACAGCGTATGTAGAAACATTATCGATTTCTGCATTAGAAGCTATTAAACTAAACACGTGTAGTTTTGCACAATGCCAGTTTACAAGTCAATTTTTCTAATCGATTGAAGATGCATCTCATGGCATTATTATTATTATTTTTAAACTGAAATTATAATTAATTATAAATTATATTAGTTGGACTTTGTTTTTATTTTATTGTCTTTATATTAATGCCGATTTTTCTCCTCAAATCCCAACGATCTAAATACATACTGGATAGACTGCTCAATTCCAGTTCCGGATTAAGTTAGTGGCCTGTAGCAAATGTTAAGAAAGGGGCCTTATATTAAAAAAAAAACAATAAAACAACGAAAATATACTTGAACACCAGGACCGGATTTGCATTTTTAGGGGCCCTAGGACGAGCAATGAATACATACTGGATAGACTGCTCAATTCCAGTTCCGGATTAAGTTAGTGGCCTGTAGCATATGTTAAGAAAGGGGCCTTATATTAAAAAAACAATAAAACAACGAAAATATACTTGAACGCCAGGGCCGGATTTGCATTTTTAGGGGCCCTAGGACGAGCAATGCTTTGGGCCTCTAAAAATTCAAATCAGCTACGTCTAATTTTAAAGGCTCTTTATTACTTATAAGGAATCTTTAAAATTTTACTTTTTATTTAACACTTTAATAAAAATCCATTTTTTCTTATTAAAAGTTATAAAAGTTGAAAACTGATTGATAGTTTTGGTGTCCCTAGAATTGCGGGGCCCTAGGACGCGGCCTAATACATTTGAACACATACATTTTAATTTGCATAGTAATTATCATTATCAAAAATAACAACACAGCAGTAAATATTAATTTTTCTACATTTAGCATGAGCGAATTTATGATATAGGATGTATCCATTTCATGCAGAAGTTTATGTTCAGAGTCATATTAAGTCACTTTCTTATGCTCTTTCTCTCACAATTTCGTGTTACCAAATGAAAAGGCGCTAAATATGGCATAAATCACAACATCATTGGTTTAACGTTCGTTATTAGATGACCAAAAAATTATGTACAGTTCAGTGCAAAAAGTTTTTCCTCTGCCTCGTAGTAGCTGTGCACAGTTCAGTGCAAAAAGTTTTGCCTACTCCTCGTAGGAGCTGTGCTTGCAAAAGTTTTGCCTACTCCTCAAGTCTAGTCCATAAAGTTTTGTCTACTCCTCGTAGGAGCTGTGCTTGCTGGAAGTTGATCAGTTGCACAATCAGGTACTTGTACTGAGAATCAAGTTAAATCAGAATGGACCTGTCCCTTCTATATGAAAATAGGGTGCCAGGTATATGCATGGGATGTGTTCGTCATATGCTTTCTCCTGACATACACCACCTATTTGTAATAAAAACTTTATTCTATTATACGTTCCTGCCTATGAGCTGTTTTTTATCTTGTGCCTAATGAATTATATTGTTTTGCAGGCAGGTAGTGCTAAGTAGACCGCTTCCAGATATGGTCTTGCCCTTTAAATTTTGTTTTGTTTGTTTATTTTGTGTAGACAAATTTATTTCATAACAGAAAATATAAATAAATTACCCGTAGGAGAGCAAATTACCCAGCATGCTTTTCATAATTGGTCTTCAGAAAGGAAACAAAGATATCTTTGCTGATAGCATTGTATTTTGTTACATATGTTAGCATTTATGGAAACTCCAAGATATAATTTAGGATTAATATGATATTTTCAACCAATATTTATAGTTAAAACTAAGAAAAGGAAATTGCAGCGATGAAAACAATGTAAATGGAAAAAACTGTGTGATTTCATAAAGGTAGGTCATAGGTTAATGGAAATGATTGCATTGGATTCGAAATTTAAAACCATGTTGAAATTCGTTAGAATCATCAAATTATTTCTCATATTTCTGTAGAAAACGTAAAAAAGATAGATTTATAGGCCCCAATTTTGGGGCCCTATATCTCAATAATGGGGCCTCGGGCCAAAAATGAACTTCATTTTTGGCCCGAGGATTTCTATATCC
>AYEL01079655.1:0-70932 GCA_000484575.1 Olivierus martensii | reverse complement strand
GACTCTGCAACCCTGCTCTTAACAGGTGCAGGAATGTTAGCTTGCAACAGCTGTGGTCTCTGAATCAGCCTGTGTGCTGGAAGACAATAAACAGTCTTCTAGACTGTTTATTGTCTTCCACTTGTCAGACACAACTAAAATTGTTATCTTTAAAGCAAGACCTAGAGACTGAAGTGTACTATCCCAAGATAAGAAACATAGATTTGTAAAGAACAAGATCTGCTCTTTCCAGTGGTGTTATTAGAAATAAAATTGGAAGTGTCCTTCAGGATGATATTGGCCTCTAAAAATGACCAAATTTAGTGTTTCGAAATATCCGAGGCAACTTTCTAAAATAATAACACAAAAATAAGAATGCAATGGGGTTAGTACTTCCAGACTGCTCAATCAGCCTAGTTGGCTATATGTTGCCCAAATATCAAAGCATGCAATGCCTTTGCCATTTAGCAAATGATTATTGAAATTGGGCTTAAAGTCACAACAAAATTTATTAGCAAGTTTGAGGTAAAATTCCAGAAAATATACTGCACTCTAGCCTTTGATATTGTCAGTTTTGAATTCTGTGCTAAAAGTTGACCCAGAATACCAAATTCCAAAATGCAAATGATGTTCATTGCAAAATAATAAAGCATCAAACTTGGTAAAAACTTAACTAATTCATCCACACTGAAAAACAATCTTTCTTTCGAGGACCCCTAGTGTTATGAATATATGTCATATGAAGCTAAAATTTTGCAGGATCTCTTTTAAGACCTCCAGAAACATTCAGTAAAAATTTAAACAAAATTGAAGGTGGTTGACCTGGAACAATTCTTAAAATCTGGTGATTTGACATGGAATGACCCATATGTAAATTAAAATTAATGAAAATCTATTTTGGCTTAGCATTTAAAACAAAGTCAGACCATTTGAAATGGTTGCAACAAATATGAAATTATTAGTTACATCTTTTCCTATTTTTAACTTAAATCTTCTACAAATATCTTATTTTCTTTTCTTTCGGGAAAACATACAAACTTATTTCTTTTCTAGCTTATAATGAGCATTATGAGATAGAAAATAGTTTACAACTTCTATTTTGAAATACAAATGATCATTCTTGAAAGAATGCCAAAAATGTCCACCAGGTAGCAGATCTAGCCATGGCAAAAGTCAATAGAAGAAGTCAATAGAATAAATATTTTAGAGTAGTTTTAATTGATCTTATGATGAGAAATAAAAATTGTTTAATTTTATTACAAAGGTATGGCAACTGAATCTTTCAACTTGTATATTTGTAATTTTAATATTATAATTGAGAAGATAGATAACCTTTTTTAAAAGAATTATGAGTTGGAGTGTTAAATTAAGAATTCACAACTAACTGCAACTGAGGAGGGCCTACAGGGCCGAAATGCATTTTGCCAGTGTGAATTTGTAAAAAAACTTTGTAGTTAACATATAGAAAATTTTAATGTTTTAAAAAAAGCTTTTAATTTTGATAATTTAAACATTTACTGTAATTTGGAAATAAACAACTGATTTAAACAAATTCTCTTTATCTTTTCCTGTGTGAATATGCACTGAGAGACTTAGAATGCTTTAAAATGAGATTTAATTTATTACCTGAAAAATATAAATAAGAGTAATTAAAAGCTGTTTATTAATATTAGTTTATCAAACATATAATAGCACAAATATACGAAAGTTCAAGTTCGTAAAGCTAAAATACTGCTTACTTATCAAATGATTAAAGTTCAACTACCAATAAAGCACAAACAGCAGTAAAATTAAATAACTTTTTTAATAAAATATAAAGTAATAACGTTTTCGGTATATTCTATACCATCTTCAGTTACAACAAGAACTGAAGATGGTATAGAATATACCGAAAACGTTATTACATTATATTTTATTGAAAAAGTTATTTAATTTTACTGCTGTTTGTGCTTTATTGGTAGTTGAACTTTATACGAAAGTTAATTTTACAACGATTTTCGGAAACTAAAGTCTGTATTTGAATAAAATGAAGAAAGTTTTTTTATATAAGATCAATCAACATATACTGTTAAGAACGAAGCTATATCTGATATTTTTGATGTGTAAGAAGAAAAATCTACCACGTTAAAAAATAAATTACAGTATTTTATATGTTTATATTACGTTATGCATATTTTTTCATGATTATTGCCTGATATTTGAAATCATCACAACAAAACTAATTATAAGAAACGATTTTAGTTAATACAAAGGCATCATCAGTATTTAACGTAGATTATAAGAGAATGCATATGTCGAAAGTTACAAGTATAGTCAAAATCAAAATTGAATCTGCGTAGATGCAAGTAAAAAATTAAAGTACAGTAATTCTAAATAATTTTACTAAAATATTTTAATGGAGTCTTTCAACTACTTATTTCGATTAACTAAATTATTGTGATACTATATTTGCAATTCTCGATATGAATAAATTAAAAATTATTATTAATAGGTAAATTAATATCATTAAAAAATTTTTGAATTAACTTTTTTTTTCAAAAAATTGATTAAAAATTATATAGCAATGATAGTTTTATTGGAAATTAAATTTTTAGCGTTCAAAAATTGGTTTTTATTTCAATTTTTTATTTAATATATCTTAAAAATATAATGTTTAGCTCAAGTTTTATGTTTGCTGCAAAGAATTCATTTAAATTGTAGAATTTTTTAGCGGTTTACTAATTACTAATTAATTACTAATAAATTATATTATCTTTTTATAATTAAAACACATTCGTTTTTGAAGATAAAATGATTATTATTTTAATTAAATTTCTACAACCAACTTTAGTAATAATAGTTATAGCAAAATACGATAATTGATCGATTTATTCCATTATAAAATACATACAATACTTACTAATAATGTTGTTAACTTCAAGTAAACTAATCTGGACACTATTATGAAAATTATAGTAGTCTAAGTCCAATAGATATTAAATATATATTTTACTTGTGCTAGCTGGAAACGATAAGAAAAACGAACTTAGTCCTACATGGATAGCAACTGAAGAGTGAGCAGAGTAGTTGAGAGCAATATAAGGCGGACTGCGCCTGCGGTTCGTTACTATCCAGAGGTGATGTCATTATTACGTATAAAAAATAAATAATAAGAATGATAAATTTTGTCTATTTTGAAAATATTCGACTAGAAAGTTCCTATAAAAATGTATACGTTTAAAACACACAAAAAATGGTGACTTATGAAATAAAGAATCACTATCGAATTTTACAATAAAACTTTGCTATTATTTTTGTTTTGCAAGCAAAATATATCTAAAAAATATTTATTTAGCTTGAAAAATAAATAAGATAGTACTGTAATTTTAATATTACTTAAATCTTGCACTGATCATTTAGGCGTACAGTATTATTAATATACAATACTTAATTAAAGTGACCAGATGTCCCGGATTAGCCGAGACAGTCCCGGTTTTTGAGTCGTTGTCCCGGCTTGTTAAAATATCCTGGATTTGTCCCGATTTTGAATAAAATATCCCGGATTGTCCCATTTTTTACTTATAAGTAAATAGTTCATATTAAAAAAAAATTAAAAAAAAAGTTTTGAATAAAATATCCCGGATTGTCCCATTTTTTACTTATAAGTAAATAGTTCATATTTAAAAAAAATTAAAAAAAAGATTAACTAGATTTAATTTTAAAAAATTAGCTTCTGAAGAATTTTCCTTCCCAACTTTTACTGTACATGGAAGATGGTCACCCTAACATAACCAATATGAATGAATCAATCTGAAGAAAAAGTAATAGTAAAATATATTGTTTATGTTTCTTTATCTCTTCCTGCTTTCTTTTTGCAAATTTTTTAATAATTTACTTTTTCATTATTTTTCAAGAAATTTTTTTTTGAAAAATAATGAAAAAAGTAGGGTATGGGATTGGACAAATTCCAAAAATTTTGTTTTGAATTTTATCCAATCCCACACCCCACATCCCTATGCCCCCAATATCTAAACTGTGCAGAAAATCTGATCATTTTATCTTAATGCTATTATTAATTTTATATGAAAATACTCAAATTATTCTTTTATTGAATTCAATTGTTGTATAATTTTCATGTTATTTACATTCGCATTATTTGGATATTACAACTGTTTAATTTTATATTTATTAATTTATGATATTTTGATCTCGTAGATTAATTACGAAACTATCTTTTTCTACATGCTTTTTACGTTAATCATAACATTATTTATACTTTATAATATGATAATTTAACGCTTTCATGCTTTCTTTACTGTTTTTGATAATGAAAATTTTCGCAAAGAATGAATTACCAAATGTTCAATCGAATTCAGTTGATTTTCTTATATTGTCTATTCTCTTTTACGGATATTTATTGAATAATTTCTTTTCTAAAGTTTGCTTTGATTTGTTTCGTTTTTATCAAAAGTATTGTAATTCTTTTTAATCACAATAATATAGTGTATTGTATATTAATTTTTAATTTCTAAATCTCTGGGGAATGCAAAAGGTAGTCACAGTACCCATTATTATTTCCTCAACAGGAGTAATCTCTCACACACTACACAAAAACCTCAAAACTTTAAATCTATATCCCAAGATTACTTCAAAACTTCACTACTCAATACATGCAACATAGTAAGAAAGTTTCTCAGCACTGACACATACAATTAATACACCATTAAACATCACAAGTAGCTATGTCTTTACTCGCGTGTAATAGCACTTTGACCCGGAGATACTCCGTGCCCACATTGATGTACTCTAGCACTTTGACCCGGAGTTACTCTGTGCCCACATTGATGTACTATAAAATAATAATAATGAAATGATTTAGTCATAATGATAATTTTTCAAATATATTAATTAACATATTCAAAATTAGAAAAAAGTACACATATATATATACTGTATTTTCAAATTCTAGAGTGAAGTCATCAATCTTTTTTAAATGAGGACCATATTCAAAAATTAAAATTTTAGATGGATCAGTATCAACAATTAAATTTTATAAAAACCAGACAGAAATATTTTTGCTACATTTTTATATTATTTTTTAATTAACTACAAAACAAGATATAATTGTAAAAATTTAAATATAAATGTCATATAATATAAAAATGCAACAACTTACTTTATGAAAATATAAAAAATTTGAAAAAATTTTTTTATATTTTCATAAAATTTTACTTTGATACTGCTATTCTACAGAATAAAATTTGCAGGAAACATTTATATCTTATTTGTTAAAAAGTACAGGCATATTTTATTATTACAGCAGTTATTTTCCAAATCACTGCTCTAAAGCAAATTTCTGCCTTTTTTTCATTTGCTAATGCATATAAAAGCTTAAAAACATATTTACACTATTATTCATTAAATTCACAATTGCATTAAGCCTAAAAAAGTTGGCCAGATGGCTATATTTTAAAAAACTCATGTATCACCTTGAGGATTCAAATTCAATTCCAAATCTCACACCTTCAGTTTTTTTCAAACTGTTCCAAGCCCGGCCCATCTATGTGCTATGTTTTATATATTATCTATTCTAAGTAATATTTTGTAGAAAATTTTCATTTTAAGATATAAAATAAAAATATGAAATATAATTGAAAAACACCATATTAGTAAATCATCATAAAGCAAAGTATCTCTGTATATTTAATTTTTGTAATTAAACAATAAATAATTTTTGAAAGACTGTATAAATTTAAAACATATAAAACAAGAATTTTTTAATATGAGTTTCAGTATAGATCAATGGTGTTCAACCTTTTTTACTATACAAGTTACTTTTCTATACTAAGTTATTCAGTGATCTACTTTCTTATATAGATCACATTCTCCCAACCTGATATCTGATTACGCATAACTATGCAGTTAAATGCGCTCACTCACTTTGGAGGATCCATTCTCCCAGCCTAAAAACTTTAAAGAAACTAAAAAATTTATTTATCACTTTTAATTATTTTTAATACAACAAATAAAACAAATATATTGGAATAAAATATTTATATTTCTAAACCAAAGTTAGAAAAAACAACAGATTGATTACAAACTCATAAGTTACAGGTAATGCTGGTTGATTAAAAAAAAAATAGTTAATGTGATCAAACTCTGTGTATTTAAAAATTTATCACTTTTAATTATTTTAATACAACAAATAAAACAGATATATTGGAATAAAATATATTTGTTTTATATTTATTTTTTTAATCAACTAGCATGAGTTTGTAATCAATCTGTTGTTTTTTTCTAACATTGTTTTTTTTTGGAAAAATACTGGCTATAATTTGGATAGATTTGGTTTGATTTTTCTCAATGCTCAGTATTTGTATTTACAGTAGTCTATAATTTGGATAGATTTGGTTTGATTTTTCTCAATGCTCAGTGTTTGTATTTACAGTAGTAAGTAAACTATGGATTTATAAGTCATCAATAACCATTTCAAGGCATGACTAATCAATGTTATAAGTTTCTCTTTCACAAATTCCTTTGGATAATCTTCTAAACCTAAATAAAATTTAAGATTTTATTTCAATCAATGATCAAAAAGTGTCCATCTTATTATAAACTGTTGTTCAAGATACAAGATAGAGAGGTGTCCAGGATATAGAGGTTTGGACATATAGTAAAATATAGGCTTTTGTCCGGTTCCAGGAAAAGTCGTTCAACATAGAGAGGTGTCCAACTTGACAGGTTTTACTATATATTGCCTATAGCAGTGATGTTCAACCTTTTTTTACTATGTCGGCTACTTTTCTATACTAAGTTATTCGGCAATCTACTCTCTTATATAGATCGTGTTCCCCAACCTGGTATCTGATTATGCACAACTATGCAGTTAAATACACTCACTCACTTCTGAGGACCAACTCTCCCAGACCTAAAAACTTTCGTATCTTTAAAAATTTATTTATCACTTTTAATTATTTTAATTCAACAAATAAATATTTTATTCCAATATATCGGTGAAATTTGGCATTGTTTGGATCTTGCAATATTTTCATAGTCAGGTTGATATGAAGAAGTGGTCAATTATCGAAATAATCATTTGTAATTTGGTTTCTTAATTGATTTTTTATGATGTTCATATTTGAAAAAGTGGATTCTGATAAGTATGTCGATCTGAAACACAACAGAACTTTTGCAGAATATCAATTAATATTGGAAACTTTTCATGTGTATATTTCCAATTGATAAGAAAATTACTGATTTGACAATTTTTACAAAAAATAAATAAACAATAGTTTTGTAATTTAGTTTCTTGATTTTTTATGATGTTCATATTTGAAAAAGCGGATTCTGACAAATACATTGATCAGAAACACGATAGAATTTTTTGTGCAATATTAGTTAATATTGGAAACTTTTCATATGTATACTTCCAGATGATAAGAAAATTATTCATTTGAAACACGATAGAATTTTTTGTGCAATATTAGTTAATATTGGAAACTTTTCATGTGTATACTTCCAGATGATAAGAAAATTATTCATTTAACAACTTTAACAAAAAATAAACAAACAATAGCAATACACAAAAAGAGAATTAAAAAATAATTTATTTATCATTATTTTGTATTATGTTTTTCAAGTTTAATTAAATTTGTAAAGAGAAATAAACAAGAAAGAGATCGACCAGTCCATTGAGGAGCAATGGGTTAAACAACATTCTTGAATGTTGTTTAACTATTTGTAATGAGTGTAAGTTTTAAAGAAAAAAGCAAAACAAACGTATTTGTTCTACTGTTCTATTCTAAACTGTAAAGAAGCATGTAATCTTCTATTTTAGAATTCCGTTGTATTTTAAGATGATGCCTGAAGATGGTGTATAACCGAAAACGTTAGCGAAGGGCTTTTAAAATAGAGTTTTTACTCCAAGATAGTGCTGAATTATTGTAGTTATCAAAAAATATATATATATATATTAATAATAAATACATACATTAATTGCAATAAATAAATTCTAAACATTCATAAAAAAAGGCATTAAACCCACATGCATAGCTATATAATATAGTACAATTTGTTTTATAACAAACACCTTTGTCTGCTTTGAAACTGGAAAATTCAAAATGGTTGCCAAGAAGTGGAAAGAGCCATATCCTCTGGTTTTATGGGTATATTATATAACTTCTATTCTCAGATTGTATCTAAGATAGTAGTTCATCTATATTTTAAATATCACCTGTTTATCTGTCTAATAATAATGAAGAATAAAAATTCTTTAACATTAATATAACATATAATTTCTTTATTATTACAATTTACTTGATTTTAAAAGACATATTTTGATTTTAAAGATTTTATTTAGATAAATAAATCATTGTTTAAGCATATACTATTGATTCTGTTGATCTTTACTAAATTTTATAATAGTCAAATTTCCTTGTTGAGAATGGAAGTTTTAACATTTATCTATGGGAAATTGATTTTTTTTAATCAACTAGCATGAGTTTGTAATCAATCTGTTGTTTTTTTTCTAACGTTTTTTTTTTGGAAAACCAAAGTTAGAAAAAACGACAGATTGATTACAAACTCATGCTAGTTGATTAAAAAAAAGTTAATGTGAAATTTAGCATTGTTTGCATCTCGCAATATTTTTATAGTTAGTTTTGTTTTTTTTTGGAAAACCAAAGTTAGAAAAAACAACAGATTGATTACAAACTCATGCTAGTTGATTAAAAAAAAGCTAATGTGAAATTTAGCATTGTTTGCATCTCGCAATATTTTCATAGTTAGGTTGATATGAAGAAGTGGCCAATGGCAGACAATTATTTTGTAATTTGGTTTCTTGATTTTTTTATGACGTTCATATTTGAAAAAGCTGATTTTGAGAAGTATGTCGATCGGAAACACAACAGAATTTTTTTGCTCAATATCAGTTAATATTGGAAACTTTTCATGTGTATACTTCCAAATGACAAGAAAATTATTGATTTGACAATTTTAACGAAAAATAAACAATAGCAATATACTTCAAGAGAATTAAAAAATAATACAAAATAATGATAAATAAAATGTTTTCAGTTTTAATTAAATTTATAAGGAGGAATAAACAAGAGATCGACCAAAAATCGCTCCGCCATCGACGGTTGAACACCGCTGGCATAAAGTAATTTCGTTACAGATCTAATTACATACTATATAAATTTTATTTATTTTTTATATTTAATAAAATTAAATTGTATATAATATATAGCTAAGAGCTAAAGTTACCGAATTTTATAAAAATATCAAAGCTTTGGCTTACCACCCTGGAAGACCCGGATTTAAATCCGGATCCCACACCTCCAGATTTTCAGGAGGGGTCAGGGCCCCGCACGTTGAACCCCATCATTCGATCAGCTTGTTAACCCCATCATGGATGTTGGCCAGCCTGTGATGGGTTCTATAAGTAGCCGCTGCCAGATACAGAATATCCCATGAGAATATGGCGGCTTCATCTAACTAACCTAACCAGAAATATCAAAATTATAAGTCAGAGAACATGCCGCATTGGGTAATAAGCCGCACTGATACAAATATTGTAATGCATTATTTTAATAACAAGACAATTTAGGAGTTCTGCGCATGTACATGTTATCAGTCAATGTCAGAAGTGAATGACAGATGGATGACACCTTCGATTCCTTTCTTTTTGTTAGTTTTTTAATTGATTATTATTCAAAATCAGAATTGGGAAGGACAAATGTAGGTGTATGTCATTGACTGCATACACCTTGTAGTCATTTTGTCAATGTAAATGCAGTCATTGCGTTTCATGTTGGATATTAATTTGAATTTTGGCATTTCGATTGATATAGGGGGAAATTGCCGCCTGGACACTGGGGTAGTATATGTCATTAATATAAATGTCATCGCTTCTCGGCCTTATGGCTAAGATCAAAGTATACTATCTGTTAGTGGGTTCTGACAGTGTAGCCAAAAGGTCGAGAAGAGCGCCATTTGGGAAGCCGTTGCTGTCCGCCGTCCTGGTCCTTGCTGTTGATCTGCTGCCGCCGTTCCTGGGTTCCTGTGCTGAAATCTGCTGTTGCCGATTCGAGGAAGTGTGGCCCTGGAGTCTACTGCTGCTGTTGGGTCTGGGGACCTACACGGTTTAAATGCACCGAGTTCGTCCTCAGACTCGGGCTACTATCCCTATGGGTAGCCCCATCGAGTCATCGTCCTCACCTGTGACGGGGAGGGGGTGTTGATGGCACCCCCTTGAGTCACAAGGTGATGGTCTGTCGTCCACTCGTAGGTCTTGGGTGGAAGTCGTTGCTATGACCCGGAGTCTGCAGGAAGAGGCTAAACAATTATTGGTAGAAGATTGGAAAAAAGAAGGTTTTGATATTGAGCTTACCTGTGTCTCAGATCGGATTAGATCAGTCAGAATAAGTAAGGACGACTATGATATTGACCATATGGTGCAATTGGTTGGTGGAAGATTGGCCAAAGTGGATGAAATAACGCAAGTGGATCTTACTAAGAGAAATGAGGTAATATTTACATTTAGAACTAATGTTATTGCAGATAGATTTTTCAAGGAGGAGATTTATTATGATGGAGAAAAATTAGAACTTACCTCAATGAAAGTAAATCGGAAGACAGTCTTTTTGAAGGCAGTGCCGGGTGAATATGATGATGAGGTATTGATGAAGAGACTGAAAGAATATGGTAAAGTATTATCAGTTAAAGCTTTGACACTAAGAAATTATCCTTTTATAAAAACTGCTACCAGACAGGTTGAAATGGAATTAATAAAGAAAATGCCTAATGTTATTACAATTAATGGGAATAAAATTTTTGTTTATTATCAAGGTGTTGAACAAGTATGTTATAACTGCTACTCACCTGGTCATTTGAGGTCTTCATGCCCAAGGTTGGTCTGTTATGGATGCAAAAAATCCGGTCATCTCCATAGGAATTGTCATGAAAAAGAAATAAATAAAATTAGTCCTGAGGTTACTAAAGAAGAAAGTATTAGTGAGGAAAGAGAAAGTGGAAAATTAATTAGGAATGAAGAAAATGAGATAGAGAAAGAAAATATATTTGATGCTATTGAAGGTACATCTGTTGATAGTTTCTTTGATTCGCAAGAAGATATTAATACAAGAAATTGTAAAAGAGATGTTAGAGAAATGAAGAGTGGAGAGGAAAGTGATAGAAGTGTTACTGAAAAGATGATGTTAGTCAGCGAATCAGTTGAAATAGTAAAGCAATGTAATTGGGCACTAGAAGTTGAAATGCAAGAACAGGATAAAGAAAAAGAGAGTGAAGAAGGAAAGGGAAAAGAAAGTGAAGGTAATATGGTGATTAATAATAGTGATGGAATTTATTTACAGAATGAAAACAAAGAAACTCAGGAAGCTGATAAACGTGAAGGAAATACTATTTTAAAAGAGGAGAGAGGAAAGGAGAAAGAAAAAGATTATGTTCAGATTTTAGAAGAAAGTATTTCACAACGAGAGAGATATTTGAAGGAGTTGGCTGGTGAATTTGTTAATAATCGTGAATTAAAACTTAAATATTATTCTTTTATTAAGAAGGTTGAGGAAGCTGAGGCACAGGTAAGGAAAAGTAAAAAATCTGTAATTGAGAAAAAGTATGCTTCTTTGCAGGAGAAAGATAAAGACAGAAAGATAGACATTGAGGATGTATGTTATGTTTGTGGAAAGGAAGCTACCCATAGAACAAGTTACCGATGGATTTATTGTCCATCGGTAACTTGTACAAAATGTAAGCAGAAAGGACATATGTATAAAGTTTGTTTTGATGCCAGGGTGCGCAGGAAAATGTACAGTATTTTCTCTAAGGATGCAGAAATATCCGATATTTATAATAATTTGGTCTTAAAGGAACAGGAATATGTGAATAAACAGGAGGAACTAATTAAAAAGGAATGGAAGACCATGGATAAGAAGGTTGTGGACAGTGATATTAGTGATATGGAAGATGGAGAGGAAACAGATGTGAAAGAGAAGTAGATAGAAAAATAAAAAGTTTAAATTTTTAAGATTTTAATGTTAATTTAGGGATGTTAGTATGTTAGTGATGTTAATGTTGTTAGTAATGTTAATGTGATTAGTTTTTGTAAAATGTTAATATGCTAGATTTATTTTAATGTTTTAAGTAAAAATGTGTAGTAATGTTAATAGTGTTGTTAGTAATTTTAATTCTTAAAGAGGAATTATGTGTTTTTATATAAACTTACCTTTTAAAGCTGGAAATAAATATGGTTTAATTAAATACTGTGCTAAATAAGTTAAAAAAATTTGTAATGTATAACTTACCTGTTAATTTTTGTAATATAGAAGAAAACCTGTAAAAATAATAATTTAAGATTATTGTAAAAGAAATAGTTGTAAACTATAGTTAATCTATTGTGGAAAATTATTAGCTGAAAATAGTTGTATGTACATTTTTGAATTTTATATGAAGAGTTTATCTCTCTTTTTTGTTTTATTAATATGTTTCCCTCTTTGAGACCTATAGGGTAATGGGTTTTTTGTACATTTTTCCCACTACTATATATTTTGTATTTGCTCCTTTTTTGAGAAATAAAACTTTTTCAAAAAGTATCTGTTAGTGGATCTAGCAGTGTTGCCAAAAGATCGAGAAGAGAGGCATCCTGGAGCCCTCTGCAGTTAGTGGGTCCGGGGACCTGCGCGGTTTAGATGCACCGTGTGTTCATCCCCAGACCCGGGTTACTATCCCTATGGGTAACCCCGTCGAGTCCTCACGCTTAGGTGACACGCTCACCTCACCTGTAGTTGGTAACAGGGAGGATGTGTTGGATACACGTCCCCCTGTGTTGCAGGCTATTTTGTCTCCCGCTAAGTCGTCTTATTCCTGGGCGGAGGTTGTAGCTTATTCTAAGCGCCTACAGGAAGAAGCTAAGGAAATGTTATTGGAAGAAGTTATGGAGAAAGAAGGTAATAATTCTGCACTTACCGTTTTTTTCAGATAGAATAAGATCACTGAGGATAAGGAAAGAAAATTATGAAATTGATGAGCTGGTGAAAGTGATTGGTGACCATTTAGCTAATCTGCAAGAAATAACACATTAAGTTGATATGACAAGGAAGAATGAGGTGATTATTACTTTTAAATCTAAAGTTATTAAAGATCAAATTTTACAGAAAGAGATATTCTATGATAAAGAAAAGTTGGATATTACCTCCTTGGACTCTAACCGGAAAACTGTCTTTTTGAAAGCTGTTCCAGGAGAATATGGTGATGATGTATTGGCTAAAAAGTTAAAAGAATATGGTAAAGTATTATCAATTAAGTCATTATACTTGAAAAATTTTCTTTTATTAAGACAGCAACTAGACAGGTTGAAATGGAGTTAACTAAGGCTATTTCTAATGAACTAATAATTAATAAAAATAAAATACTGGTTTTTTATCAAGGAGTTGAACAACTTTGTTTTAATTGCTATCTACTTGGTCATCAGCGTTCATCATGTCCTCGGTTGATGTGTCATAATTGTAAGGGTGCTGGGCATCTCTACAGGAACTGTCTTAAAAAAGAAAAAAAGGAATTAATATTTATGAGAGAGCAGAATTAATAGAAAAAGGAAAATTAGAGGAAAAAGAACAGGTGATTAGTAATAGTGTTAGAGATGATAATGTATTACAGGAAAAGGAAAAGAAGGAAGGAGATGAAATGGATGTTAGTACTGAAGAAGGAAGAGAAAAGAATCTGAAGAAAAAGAGAAAAGTTATGTTGAGATATTAGAGGAAAGTATAAGAGAAAGAGATAAGTATTTATTGGAGTTAGTTACAGATTGGATTCAAATTGATAATGAACATAAACAGTTTAAAGAAGGTAATGAAAGGATAGCGGACATTGAAACACAGGTGAGGAATAGAAAAAGGAAAATTAGAGGAAAAAGAACAGGTGATTAGTAATAGTGTTAGAGATGATAATGTATTACAGGAAAAGGAAAAGAAGGAAGGAGATGAAATGGATGTTAGTACTGAAGAAGGAAGAGAAAAGAATCTGAAGAAAAAGAGAAATGTTGAGATATTAGAGGAAAGTATAAGAGAAAGAGATAAGTATTTATTGGAGTTAGCTACAGATTGGATTCAAATTGATAATGAGCATAAACAGTTTAAAGAAGGTAATGAAAGGATAGCGGACATTGAGAAAAACTAAAAAACGATTATTGATAAAAAATTTGCTATTTTACAGGAAAAGGAAAAAGAAAGAGAGAGAGATATCTGTAACAAAGTATGTTACAGATGTAGAAAGGAGACAGAAATGTTGAGATATTAGAGGAAAGTATAAGAGAAAGAGATAAGTATTTATTGGAGTTAGCTACAGATTGGATTCAAATTGATAATGAGCATAAACAGTTTAAAGAAGGTAATGAAAGGATAGCGGACATTGAGAAAAACTAAAAAACGATTATTGATAAAAAATTTGCTATTTTACAGGAAAAGGAAAAAGAAAGAGAGAGAGATATCTGTAACAAAGTATGTTACAGATGTAGAAAGGACACTGAACATCAGTGTGTTTTTTGTCCGTTCGCTTCATGTACAAAGTGCGAGCAAAGAGGTCACATTTATAAAGTGTGTTTCACGGTGAAATTTAGAAAGAAATTAATGGCTATCGAACCAAAGTATACAGACTTAAAAAGGATTATTTTGAACTTGGCGGGAGACGAGAGACAGTATGTTTGGAGAAAGGTAGCTGAAATACGAGAAACTGTAGATAAACCTGTTATTACATTCGAGACGGAAGACAAGGAAAGTGAGGATGAGGGAACAAAAGATGAAGTAGTGGAACAGGAGACTGTATCTTAAACTTTTTTGATTGTGTTAGTCTGTTTTAGTTTCTTAGAGGAAATTTTGTGGTTTTAAGTAAAGATTTAATTTAGCCTTATCTTACCTGGTACTTGATGCAGGATACCTGTAAAGTTAAAGTTTAAATTAATTATGTTAGTAATTAGCTAATTAAAATTTAAATGATTTATATTGTACCTACCTGATAAATTTAATCTTACCTGGTACTTGATGCAGGATACCTGTAAAGTTAAAGTGTAAATTAATTATGTTAGTAATTAGTAATAAAAATTTAAATGTCTTATATAGTACCTACTTGATAAATTTGATGAATAGTTTTATTTTACCTGATAATTGATGCTGGATACCTGTAAAGTTAAAGTTTAAATTAGTTACGTTAGTAATTAGTAATTAAAATTTAAATGATTGTACCTACCTGATAAATTTGTTTTTGTATTAAAGGAAAATAGATTAAATTAGGAAATTGTGATGATATTATCTGTAAAGAAAAGGAAACTTAATTAATAATTTTGTTTGTCATTAATTACCATTGATGAACCAAGTCAATTCAAAATGGACAACATCAGGTCAATGTTAATGATGTGACGAAGGAAAAGATTTCTGTAATATCTTTTTGCAGTAGCTAACATGATTTGAAATTATTTCGCATATAATCATGGACACTCTTTCAGGAGCTCAGCCTATTGAAAATGATCGATATTGGATTATATTATCTATATGTCTGCATATCAAAAAGTAAGCTGTATTTTATTTTAGAAACTTGCCTCGTCACTACATAAAATTTTAGATCATAATGGTGCTTAGATCTTCAGACGGCTATAGCGATGTTAAGAATAAAAAAGGGTAGCACTCAGAGAAATATAAAGAACTACAACCTACAAAGTTCCTGTTCGAACAGGAATTTTGCGTCGAATGCCACGTCATGTCGACATTTTCTAGCGACATGACGTGACATTCGACGCTTGGCATTTAAAATTGCAATAAAATTCAATATTAAGCATAATTAAAAAAGAGGCTGATTATGATTGGATGGAACTATTCATGAAACGATATCCTGATCTATCTTTTAGGAATGCTGAAAGTCTGTCAACATCAGGAATGCCAAGAAAGACGAAGGAGAGTTGTAACCATTATTTTAAATAATGAGAAAAATTTACGAAAAACATAATTTTCGCACCCTACTAAAAAGAATTGAATATTCTTTTTAGTAGGGTGCGAAAAGAACCCTACTAAAAAGAACATAAAAACATAATTTTTGCCTACTTTTTAGTAGGCAAAAATTATGTTTACTTGCATCGATGAAACTGGGATGCACGTAAACAATATTTCTGGCAAGGTGATTACTTCAAAGGGTTCTAAAGCTGTTTTTTCAGTAACAGATGTCGAAAAGAGTGAAGCAGTAATTGTTTTGACATTTGCTAATGTAGAAAGGTTTTTCCTGCCACTACTTTGTATTTTCAAGGGCAAGAACTAAAAAAAAACCTGAGTTCAAAGATGTTTACTTCCGGGTGGGAAAATCATGATGAATGAAAAAGTGCCTACGTGATAACAAATATTTTTTAAAATTAGTTTGAAATTATTTTTGTTTCTCGCAAAAAAACCTGAATTCAAAGATGTTTACTTCCGGGTGGGAAAATCATGATGAATGAAAAAGTGCCTACATGATAACAAATATTTTTTAAAATTAGTTTGAAATCATTTTTGTTCCTCGCAAAAAAAACAGATAAAGTTCTTTTACTATGAAACAAATAGCCGTCCTACTGGACGGCTATTTGTTTCATTGCTCTGATTCAGATATTCTAGATTGTGCAGCAGAAAATGACAAAATGCTAATGTGTTTTCGGAACCATGCAATTCATTGCTTGTTCATTTGTTACAATCGCTTGTTCGTTCATTTTTTAAGCCATTAAAAACTTATTGGCAAGATGCTTAGATTAGTTCTTATGTAAGTGCTGAGAAAACACTTGCATAAGAACTAATCCAAGAGCAACTTTTCTCAGCACTTGCTAGTTAGAAACAAGTACATAATTTAAACGCTTAATTTGGCAACTTTTCGTTTAATTGAAGGTTTAATCCTATAAATAAACAGATGGCCAAAACTGCCAACTGCCATAAATTTATCATTCAACACGTTTCATATGATAAAGGTTTTTATAAGTAGATATTTTTCATTGTTTTTTAACATGCAAATAACTCGATTTAACTATAAATAAAAGTTTAGTGTTGTTATGAATTTTATTGCAAATAATATCCTACTTAAATATGGAATTTATTGCTATTTTTTTCTTTCTTTATTACATTTTATAACTTACTTCGGTTAATATAATAAGCTTTGATTTATATTCCAGATTTTTATATCTCTTTTATTATTTCAGATGTCCAGAGTTAAGCAATTAAAACATTCTATAAATGCAGTTGTAGTTAAATATAAATAAGTGTCAATACTGACAGCAATACAATTCTCGCAGTTGTTCTCTCTGCTCCAAAACGTTCGTAATCATGAAGAATCTCGTTATTATTATGCTATCCTTCATTTCATTATCCACTTCTCTTTCACTTTTCCCTTCTCTTTCTCTTCCCTCTGTTCCTTTATATCCCTCTTCTCTTCTCCCTCTGGTCATGAAAGATCCTGTAAAAGAGATATCTAAAATCTACTGTTGTAAGTATAGTATACTCAAAATATAACCATTCATGCTTAAAAATAACTAATTAATCAAATTTTAAAATGATTTCAGCTTTGAAAAATCCGAAACAAGCTCGTTCATGTGCCATAGAAAATAATCAGGAGAAAGTAAGTTTTTATTTTTCTTCCTAATGAAAACTAGTTTACATATAAATATTTATATTTTACAATTGCCATTTATGTAGATAGTAGATTTCTTTCGAAAATGCATGCGAAAGATTAAATCTCTGGAAACTTTGGACCAGATGACGGATTTTTATTGCAATAAAATGAATCCAGAGGTACTTTGTTAGTAAAGCAAACTAATAAACATAGAATGTAACATAGAACATAAAATGTAATTTTTAACATAGAATGTAATTGTTTGAAAGGAATCTGCTAAAGCCAAAGCCTGTTTGGATCCAGGAGTAATAAATATGGTTCTAACTGATGCAGCCTTGGTGCCTACAGTTCTGGTATGAAATTTTAATATCTTAATTCATCAATACCAATATAAATTTTAACTCATATATTTCTAGAATTGCATGTTTAAAGCGAAAAACAGTGAAAAGTGAAGTAATAATAACTGTGTTATTTTTGACAACTTCTGAAAATTAATTATGTAATAAAATTGTTAAGAAATCGTATATATTTTTTTTATTTGGCAAAGAACGTTTTCAATTAATTTTTTACACTGTACGTTTTTACGTCATTTCCGAATACTTTTTCTAATCAAAAATTAAAGAAATGTAACAAACATATTAATTTTATCATTTTAAATTAATAAAATCTGAACGGAACTAATAAAAGAAAGAAAAACCTCATCCGTAATAATAGATTATATTTTATTAATACAGTGGGTGATCGGTTAACGAACTGTTCGGATAACGAACACTTTTGCGGAAGATTTTTATGTTCGGATAACAAACCCTTCACAGAACAAACTGTGGCACCCGCGGATTGACACAATGACAGATCGGCCGGATGGAGCGTAGTAAATTCTATGGCTTACCATCCTGGAGGATCAAGATCCCACTCCTTCAGTTTTTCAGGAGGGGTCCTGGCACGGCCCGTTGAACCTCATCCTTCAACCATCCCGGTGGCCCATCATGGTGTTGGTCAGCCTGTGATGAGCTCTATAAGTGGCCGCCGTCAGATAAAAATATTTCATGAGGATATGGCGGCATAACTAACATAACGGGATGATAGACTTAGTCCTTGCGCGTTCGTGGATTTATGGGTAAGAATGGGAGAACAGTAGTTTTTCCCGATTAAAATAAACTCGGAGACAACTTAAAACAAGTCAAAGATTTATTAAAGTAGGTAAGAGAGGTTTTTTACAATATTTTGCTATTAGAATGGCACCCATACCAGGTTGAGATCAATAGGCTTGAGCATCTTTAATGGCACCCATACCAGGTTGAGGTCAATAGGCTTGGGGATCTCTGCCCTTAGAATGGCACCCATACTAGGTTGAAATCAATAGGCTTGGGAATCTCTATCCAGAATGGCACCCATACCAGATTTAGGTCAATAGGCTTGGGGATCTCTATCACTGGCACCCATACCAAGTTAAGGTCAATAAGATTAGAGATCTCTAACACAGGAATGGCATCCATACCAGGTTAAGGTCAATAGATTTGGGGATCTCTATCATGACAATGCTATTAATCACTTCCGAAAAATCCTGAAGGAGAGAGAAAAGCAATCGATATTAACAGATTTTTTATTATCCTGAAGGAGAGAGAAAAGCAATCAATATTGGTCAGATTCTTTATCAATAATAGATGAAAATGCAAGACTATGTATGTATATATTATTGTTATTATATATAAATAAACATAGTAAGAAATTATATAATTTTTTATTAATCAAATTCCCATAAAAACTTATTATGATCGGTTAACGAACAATTCGGATAACGAACATTGTCTTGGAACGGGTTACGTTCGTTAACCGATTACCCACTGCTATCAGGTTTTAAGACTTGCGGGATTTTCCGAGACTTGGAACGGGTTATGTTCGTTAACCGATTACCCACTGCTATCAGGTTTTAAGACTTGCGGGATTTTTCGAGACTCAAATGCCATACAACAATATTTTCCAAACTGTGGAATGCGCAAGGATTAAAAAAACATCGTTTTTGAGGCAAACAAAAAATAAATTCAAATTGTTGTCGAAAAAAAAGAATCAGCAAAAAGGTTCTAAATACATATATCTATGTACCCAGAAACTTTCTGCTGTAGCTGTTTTAAAGACAAAATATCGATCTCGTTTAGTGATTGAAAAAGAATGGCGAGTAGCGATATCTTCCATGACACCCCGATTTGAGAGAATTTGTGTCGAAAAATAAGCCCACTCACTGCATTAAATATTATGTTGTATTAATTATGTATTTTGTTTTTCGTTTTTTGGTAAGATTTGTTTAATTATATTAAAAATTATTACACCATAATAAATATGTATTTTTTATGTATAAGAACTTTATTTATACAAAATATGGTGTACTGTTTTATGTAGTAAAATTGTAAGTAGAAAGTATTTATAAAATTACACTGTTATGAAAATGAAGGGGCGTACCAATTTTTTATAGAAAAAGGGGAGCGCAGATACAGAAAGTTTGGTTGCCATACAAGATTATACTTTCAGATCAGAACATAACGATCAATCTAGCCCAGTGGTTCTCAAAGTGAGCGGTACCGCCCCCAGTGGGCACTGGAGCGGTCTAAGGGGGCGTTTGAAGCTCCACGTGATATTGGGGGGCGGTGGAAGAAATAATTGAATGAATTATAAAAAACTTTTTAAATTACTGTACATCTTGTATACACAGTGTTTTATAGAGCTGAAAGTTTAAACAAAATTGGTAAGTTAATTTTAGTGCCTTATAATTATGTTTTTTCAAGTAACTATGTTAAAAAAAGCTTTGTATTTTACTCCACACACTACAGAAATGAAACTTACTTTACTTTCCCAAGTATCATTCATTTTAAAACAATCAGAACATTACTTTTTTCAATTTCCCCTAGGCCTATGATCTAGTTTTCAGTGGATAAACTTCGAATTCTAGTTTTGGTTGCAGAATCATATACGTGAACTTTATCCTAACTTATGGAATATTATGCAGAAATTTCTCATAGCATTCCCTTCGACATATTTAGAGTAACGCGGGTTCAGTGCAGCAACAGCTCTGATAACTAAGAAAAGATTTCAACTGAAGACGATTAATCGTGGAGATTTGAGAATATTGTTCTCAAATCCCTACGATCCTTCTCATTGAACATTTTTTATTACTTGTTTAATTCGTATTCCCGTCGTCTATATAGTTTAGTTAAATATGACTATATATTTACTGTTAATTTTATTAATATACAAATAGCCCAAACTTTTATTTAGATGTAGATGTGGGTTTCCTGGGGGCGTTGAGCATTCAATTTTTTCTAAAAGTGGGCGATATACTAAAAAAAGTTTGAGAAACATTGATCTAGCTTCTAATTACTGTGAACAGCTACAACAATACAGATAAATATTAATATAGAATCAGTTAATACGATTGAACAAACCTGAGATTAGTATTCAATTCCAACGACGTCTATCAATCGCATAAAAGAGTGACATGCCTTTTAAAGAAATTAGTGAAATTCTATCCCTCGTCCAAAAATCTCAAAACGCAAATAACGTGCCGAAATTTTGACTTCATCTGAATATATTACTAATAAATGCATGCAAAAAGAGAAACAAGAAATTGCTGCACTGAAAAGAGTTTCTAAGATAGCACAAAAAAGCGTGGAAGTGCTGCCACATATCAGTGTGCAAAATGCTGATGATGATGTTAGTGTTGATAAAGAAAGTGAATTTGTAAACACTGCTATAGAAACCGATTGGCTAAAATCCAATGTGATTGTATCAATCATTGTGAATCTGAATTCGATTGGCTTCAGTACATCTTATGTAAAAGAAATGGGTACACGAAATTTGCAACTCATCATATACTTATTGTGAACATTGTATTCCATATAAGGAGTAAAATAAATCTTACAAATCAGTAAAATTCCTTAATTTTTATATAAAATATTCATTTCCATATATATTTTGATATTTAAAAGTATTTCAAATTTAGCATATTACTGTATTGTTGTTGAATTTTGAGCTGTTTGAATGTTGAAATATTTCAAATAGTAAATAAAATAACTTTTTTTTTACACATTATCCGATTCCATATTTATTTTGCTGTTTAAAAGTGTTTTTGAATGATACAGATATTAGCTATTGAGTTCAAAAAAATGTATGTGAAGTGTCATATTGACATAAGTATCTTTATATAATTTACATAATTTTTAACTGTAATATTTCGGAATTCTTTAAGTTTTTGAAAGTCTTATCTTATTTTTCCGTGATCTTATTAATTATAATTTGTTTCTAATTTTAAACAGGTTAAAACAAATGCTTTTGAAAGAAAATGCTGCCATATTCCCCCGATTGGATTTTCACGAAAATTCAATATGAATGATACACAAAAAGCAACAACGAAGCCGCATCGTTTAATCCTGAAACTTCAATTATTTATAAATGGTAAACATTCAAATTTCTTACTCTTATAATAATATATATCTGAACTACTACCATGTTTCACCAACATTGATTCATCTTTTTATAAATTTTATAATCTGAGCAGTACTAACAAGTGATCTAATTTTCAGTTTTCTGATTTGTTATGTAAGAGAGAGATTTATAAAAAAATAATAATAATAATGAAATGTATTTACGGTACATAAAAGATTTATCGATTCGTAGTTTTTTTCGATTAGCTTACTAATCTTCGTGTAAACATAATTAATTTTCTTTTATCGAAAAATGTGACATTTAACATTCTACATATAAAATTTTAAAATCTGCATAAAAACTTCGAGTTACATCTACTAGTAGTTTTGATTCTTCGTTTCTTACAATTATTTTATTTTAATAATGACAGACTTTTTCGATATACATTCTTGTTCACAGTAAAATAAAAAATATTTTTTTCACCATTTTTATCTAGAAAAATTATTCATACTTTTAACCTGTTTTCCATAGATTTATAAAATCGTTGTACTGTCTGTCTATGTAACTGTATCTACACTAACAACTTTTTAAATTAATTATTACCTCTTCACGAAAATTCAATATGAAAGATACACAAAAGGAATAACGAAGCGGCATCTTTTAACCCTTTCCATAGATTTATAAAATCGTTGTACTGTCTGTCTATGTAACTGTATCTACACTAACAGCTTTTTAAATTAATTATTACCTCTTCACGAAAATTCAATATGAATGATACACAAAAGGAATAACGAAGCGGCATCTTTTAACCTTGCAATTTCAATTATTTAAAATGATAAACATACAAATTTCTTAGATATTTTCATTATAATATATCTTGAACTAGTTAATAAATTTTTAATGAAATTTAGTAAGAAAGCTAAATCATTGAAGTGAATAGTGAAAATGTAATTCATTATCTCCAGCCGTATAAAATGATTAACGATAATACTTTGGAAATTTCTAATTTAATTTAAAAAGTAATTTTGATTGTTTTGAAATACAGTAGGAGTCAGGCTGTTAAGTTAATCTTAGTTTCATTTATTTAAAAATGGCGGCATTCAAATCTCTGAGTTTTTCTTATATTATTGAATTATTTTTTTTAAATTTTTATGACATTCGATAAATAAGATAAATCGTTGAAACTGATTTTGGTGACATTTTAATTACTCATTTATTATCATTCCAAGATAATGGATATGTTCAGAAAGAGGCAATTAATTATTTTCAAAACTACTTATTTAAATATACATATATACAGTATACTTTATATTTAATTAAACAAGCGGTTCTGGAAAGAATTAATTGCCTCTCTTTACAAATATATTCATTATCTTGGAATGAAATAATGAAATAAAAATTATATATATATATATAATATTTTTAATGTCCTTGACTTTTTACAAGTTTATTTAATTCGTGTCTCTTATTATATACATTATAATATTTTTATACATTTTTAAAAAAATAAAAGTAATTTTTGATATTCATTTCTAGTTTAATCCTTTATGATCTTGTATAAGGTTAAAAACTTTTTATAAAGATTATTTTTGAAAAAAATATTTAATCAAATTTCTGAGAATTTCACTTAATTATAACAATTAAAATTAGAAAAATAATTTTTCAAATACATAGAATCAAAATTTATTCATTAACATCACATTTTTTACAACTTTCTCTAGATAAAATCTGGTGATTAATATTCTCTTCTATAATTGTTTCTATAACTTTATGACATTGTTACTGTAAACTTTATAGATAATTAACAATAATAGAGTTTTCTGTCTCCATTATTACAACTGTTGATTAAAATAATTCAACAAATTAAATATTTTTTACACAATTTAAATGTAAAATTGTAATATTTAAGAGAGTTTCGATGATAGGAAACGATAATTCGATTATAAAAATATTAATTCTCTATTGATAAAACTAGTGATATGCAGTAAAACTTGGATACTGATACAAACAAAATTTAATGCAATGCCTAATTTTTTTGGCATTGCATTAAATTTTGTTTGTATTGTTTTGCTTTCAAGAGATGAATCCTTTTTTCGTTTCGGGTATTGCAGTAGTAGAGTAATGCTTTTAGCTATATTTTCATTAGCGTGCAATATTTACTTAGATCGATAGAACAAATAGCTATGATATTTGCGACATTAAAAAAAAGTTCTAGTTTGATTCTCTTTTCAGTTTAAATTAGATTTTTCTGATATTATTCAGTTGCTATTCATTGGAAAAAGTAAACAATTTTAAGTAGAAATAAGTCTATTAAAATCGATCTATATTTATCGTTACAAAGAGGAAAAATAACTTTTTAAGATTTTTTCGATTACAATACCGTAATTTATTTCAGAAATGATTAAAATTATAATTAAAAAATATAATTATATTTTATTTAAAAATTAACACAGTATGTGGACAGATTACTGCATAATATAAAATACCTAATATTACGCGAAATTTCCGCATTACATAGAGAAATCAACAGATTGTTGCTTTGTTATGTATGAGAATAAATTAAATGGATAATTTTAATAATATATGAGATAATATATATAATTTGACATTATTAAACTTATCAATATGAACAATAAAATATTTTTTTTTTTAAATTTAAAAACAAAAAAATTTTTGTATCTAGGAAATGCACCCATATAAAATTGTATATATGAAAATTTGCTTAAGAAATCTTTAGATGTATCTTAAGAATTCATTTTTAAGATGGAAAAAATGTTTTACTTTAGATTTAAAAATTAATTTCATAATATTTATTTTTAAATCTTCAATGATTTAAAATAATAAGTAAATCAATATAAATAAAATAGTAATTTTATTCATAATATACAAGAGTACTTGTAAGAGTATTGTAAGTACTTGTAAGTACTCAATACTCTTATTGTGAGTACTTGTAAGTACTTGTAAGAGTATTGTATAATATACAATACTCTTACAAGTTAGTTTTATTTTATGAAATGAACTCTCCAATAACATTCAGAGCTTCCTTTCTGAGAAGCTTTTTATTTAAGGCTTCCCAGCACATAAATTTGCTTTGTTTTAGTGTTAATTTTCACATAAAAGAAAAAAGAAACATTTTCTTATGTGAAAAGTTTAGAATTTGAGTTTTTTTAAAGAAATAAATCATAATTTCTACTATGTTCTTTATTTAAGAAATTTTATATGTATAATAATTTAATTTGAAGCCGTCCCAGATTATTCTTTCTACTTTAGCCAAGTCTTTTCATAATGTATAAGTCCTATCTCATTGATTAGATTTGAAAGCCTTCTGGGTGTAATTTGAGAGAGTTAAACATATTTTGGCATCTAAATAAAAGTATCAGGCAAAAATGAAAATACGAATTGCTGAATTCATGGCGCCATTATACTCGCAAGAAACTTACTAATTTTGTGTTTTTATTAAGGGTTCTGAAAGACACAAAAAGCAAAACATTTAGCACAACTGCTTTAGGTGATTTTTTTTAATTATTCCTCGCTACGCTGGTTTTTAAATATCTATTGTTTGATTCTCTCGAGAAAGAAGTTCTTATTGAATCCTTTTTTATTATATTTATTTGTTTATGCATAAATATCATTACTAATTAAAGAAACTATCTCGATTCCACAATAAAAAATCTTTAATCTGAAATAATCTTTAATAGATATTTAGATTAATTACAAATAAAAGATAAAAAATAAAAAATTTTAAGTAATAAGGACAGCTAAATAATGACCAAAGGTGATATAATTCATAGGAACAGAGCTGGATAATGATGATAAAGATTGCACATATTGAACTAGGAAGTGTGATTTACTTCGAATTAAGATTATTATGATTTAACCAATATCAAATTAAAGAGGTTTGTTATAATATTTATAGAAATGATGATGATAAATGTAAGTAATAAAAACTCGCATCTTGCATTGCATTCAGTAGATAATTATGTTCTTTCAAAAAACTCAATATACAATTTCAACAGATTTTATCTCGTGGGGAAGGGCCATAATTCAACCAACCAGTTGATCACCATCATGAATGTTGGCCAGCCCATGATGGGCTGTGAAGTGGCCAAACATATTTCTATTGAGAAGTAACTTAACCTATTTTATAGGGCTAAAGTATTAGGTAATTATTATCCTCACTATGCTAGTAAAAGTTAAGAAATTCTATAATATGCAAGCTTAACTTGTTTTTTTTTTTAACGACCCAAAAATTCTTATTAAAAGTTTAGCTGATTTTCAGATTATTAATAATTTGTAATTTTTTCATATTTATTTATTAATTAATATATCTTTATAATAATTTTTTTAAAATACATTGGAGTCCCGCTATAACGCGCTTCATTATAACGAAAATTCGAATAAACACTCCTCATGGCTGTAAAAAAATAAAAAATAATTTCATATATATGTATTAAATTTTTTATGCATGTTTCATTATTAAGAGTAAACTGAGTAAAATTATAACACTGTATTGACTTCATTGATCGACTTAAGATGGTAAATTTTCGTGACATGGCCATGATGCGACTCGCATTGATCGCCATCGAATTTTTTTGTATGTTAATTCCTCCTTTAGCAGGACTTATATCCTATAGTAATTCTGTTTTTGTTTAGTCAGCACGCTATTACCAGAAAGAATTGCTAGATTACTTTTTAAAAGTTTTTAATAACTGCTGAAAAGTGATATAATATATTAAGATTTAAAAAATACATCTAGAAATTTGATATTTTGAATTCAATAAAATTTTTAGATAGCATTATCTATCGATTAAAAAAATAAAATATTCAGATACCGTACAGTATAACAATTTTTCTCGCACTCTATCGATAAAATAATTACAAAATTTGTCTTTTCAATTATTTTCTTCGCTATTCCATCCAAATGCATGTAAAATATGTGGAAATGAATATAATCTAAACTGATAAAAATCTGTAATCTGATGCATTACAAGAGCCAAATGTATATCTGTAACGTTAGCTACATGATATCAATAGCATTATCGAATTGATTTACTCCAACATTTCTTGTAAGTAGCGAGGGAACAGTTATTCGAAGAGTCAGCACAATTATCAGTTTCCATGCAACAAGAATGATTCCATTAGTTTTTAAATAATATTTTGGGTGGAAAATTTTTGAATAGTATATTTAATTTCACATCTCATTGCATCTTTAGAAATGAGATAAGAAGCTTCTCCGTCAAATATCCATTAAAAATATTTCTTAATGTCGACATTTTCGTACTATATTTAGAATATAATGAAAAGTTGTGGAAGCTTTTAATCATTTGTTCTCATACCGTAGCTGAGAGCAATCTTTTGACGTAGTCCAGCAAGAGATGCACTTCGAGAAAATTTTCTACGAAAAGCTTTCATAACTAAAACAAGTGCGAAATAAAACCGAGATTAAAAAATTTTAGCTCAAATTTGCGAGAATTATTTTGTTTTCGGTGGAACATTTATAAACCTTTCAATAGCTTATTTTTTTGTTGCTTTTTCATCACCTGTTTGTAAAGTACAATGTTACTTGAATGAGAGAATATGTCTTCTGTTTGACGGTGATAAAGTAGTTGTTCAACCGTAAATAAATTGAACGTTTTCAAATTTTTATATGCCTCCTCAGTAAATATAATTTAATACTACTCATCACAGATTTAGTTTCATCACCACAGTTAAGATTTAGTTTCTTTTATAGCGCTTTGTTGCCTGTTTATAAGCATGAATTTTCATGTTCATAATTACATTTAAGTAAATTGAATTATTATTTTGATTTTATTGCTGTTACTGGACATATGATGTAATTTTTATTAGTGGTATAACATTAATTATGAGCACTAATTTATCATTGACTAAGAGCTAAATCTTGAGTAAACACCTAAAATCCGTCAATCAACTTGCAATATTTAAAAATATTTATACTACAAACTACAGCAATTATTTCAAAAAATAGAATAATTATCTGACATTTTTATGTTCTCTGACTGTTATAATGAATAACTTTGTTCAAAATATATTTTTATATTTTTTATATTAATCGATTTAAAATATTTATTCAGTACTTCATTTGTGGGATTTAATAAATTTGCAATTAATCGAGCAGAATATTTGATACGAATAATAATAAATTTAAACTAGCTTTCATCATTTGTTATTTATTTATTGAAATAGTTTTAATTTGCTAGTTTTAAATTTTGGATTGAAGGATAACACTTAAGCAATTAATAATTTACACGATGTCGCATCAATTTATTTTCTTAATCAATTGGAGAAAGTCATTGTTGTTTAATAAGATAATTTATAGATTAAATAACAGCGTAAGAAGCTGTTGCATTTTATCGATTTTTAATTATGCTATTTTTCATTAATTGTAACAATATTAATCATAATTAATCGTGCTAAAATATCTATAAACATTTTTTTAAAATACTTTAAAGTCAAATAATGTTTTATATTGTTTTACAGCAAGGAAACAGATGTGAAATTTACTAAAGAAAAGTTATCATTATTATTTTCGCACATAAAAAAGGTAATTCATGAACTAATTATTAATCACCTTTAGTTAAAATTAATAAATTATTATTTAACAATAATTACAAATAAAATTTCCACTCCCTGATGAACCATTTTATGCTTTTATTCATATCATCATTCATCCTTTGGTTATTCAATCCTATTATGGAAGATTAAATTTTATTCTTCTTGTGTTGAACAGATTGCTCACCTATTACTTACCGATTGTTAGGAAATACAGTAAATATTTAATATTTTTCTGTTCTTAGTGTTTCTTTCTTTCGCTTTATTAAGTTGTTTTTCGAAGAAATGTGAGACGTACAAGGTCACCGTTATATTAATCTATAAGTGTTTACACTAAAACTTTTGAACCAATTAATAGAAAATTATAAATGTTCTATTATTAATTATGAACTCAATGTTGAATTTCAAAATGGCGAACAATGAAACTTCTGAGATATTCTTTTGAATGTATTTTGTAAATTGATTAATGGACTTTGACTGTTTTCACGAATTTCATTTAAAAAAATGTGACAGATGCCATTTTTAAATGTTTCGAAAATTTATGTAATTATCATAGTAATGATTTTTTTTTTATTGTTTTTAACTTTTATTGATATAATAATTAGATAATTTTTAATATTTTTTTCACCATTTGATCTGGATTTTCAAGTTATTATTTTGCTTTTATCTTTAAAAAATTGAATTATCTTTTTCATCACTGCCATGTTTGCCATTTTCGTACCCATATATTTCAGATATTTAAAAAATTGTACTAAATTAATACTAATTTTTCTTATTTTAAATTTTTAACAATGTTGTGGTTATCCGCATTTTTCTTTATAAAAATGAGCCTTTATATTTCAACTGAGATATTATTATTGCTAAATATAAAAAATTGTACTAAATTAATACTAATTTTTCTTATTTTAAATTTTTAACAATGTTGTGTTTATCCGCATTTTTCTTTATAAAAATGAGCCTTTATTTTTCAACTGAGATATTATTATTGCTAAATCATTTATTAAATTTATTTATTTTGCATATCTGCAGTGCCTATCGAATTATATTTCAAATTTCGTGTATTTAATTATTAAAAAAAATAAAATGATCAATTAATTAAATATTTTCTAGACAGTCTGTACAAAATGGAAATTTTTTTTTTTTTACAGCGATAAATCGGATATATAAAACATTACGATTATTGAGAGTAAACTCGAGTGTTAAATCTTGATTAAGTCATTAATTGAAAAGTCATTTTTGGAAATACATCTTTCGCAGTTTTCAAAATATATAAATTTGCACTTATGCATATTATCCGGCTATAAAAATTCGAATATGCAAATTTTAAACTCGAGAGATGTTGGAAATGGGAATCAAAGTATTCATTTGCGTCTTCCTCGAACTTCTATCCATATTATCCGGCTATAAAAATTCGAATATGCAAATTTTAAACTCGAGAGATGTTGGAAGTGGGAATCAAAGTCTTCCTCGAACTTCTACCGTTATAATTGTTCATTCAATGAAAGTTTTATACATATAAATAAGATATTATAGTGATGAAAGCTAGCGAAACGTGAATTTTCAGCATCTGCAGAGCTACTACCTCTATCATCTCATAGAAACGTATAGTGGAATAAACTGGAATATCTGTGAAAGTTTCATGTAGAAAATTTATATAAAATAATGGATTCAGTCCATATTTAAATGGTGTAAAAAATTTTTAATTGCATTATTTTTAAATAATGTAATTAAAAATAATTTATTTATCATTAAAAATGAGATATAACGATCACTACTAAATATAATGTTATTAAATAAGTTATATATTCAAAATAAATTCGAAATGATGAATATGGTCAATTTAATTAAAGAAAATTCGTTAACATTATTTCGTAAATTATTTCATTACATTACATGCATTTAAATGATATCGTTGACTGAAACTTCAAGTGACATCTCGGAGGATAAAGCGGTGGCTTCACCCTCCATATAAACAGAAAGAAGAAGAAGAAACTTCAAGTTAGGACACAAACTGTCGATCGATATGTCTCGGTGTCGCTAGAACAATACGTGTAAACATCATCAGTGTTTATCTGAAAAATTAAAATATGTCACGTAAAGCGCGAACAACAAAAAAATGTCAGTTGTTAACACCAACTGTCGCTTGATAAACAATTTTCGAAAATTTTAATTAAAAATGTTGTTTTTATTATTAGATGTTATGTATTTTAATATAATATCTGATAATACATTTAATGTTTGATGATTGAAAACAGAGTACTTAACTTAAACTAAAAACTGTCGTCACGAATTATTAAGATATTAAAACTTCTTTTTCCCTGTTTATATAGAGCAGTGCTGCCCAATTATAATGAACCCGAGGGCCATAGCCGTGTTTACTAGAGATATGGAGGGCCGTAGTTACAAAAAAGAGGGAGAGGGACTTTGGTACTTGATACGCTATTGTCTCATCAAACGGAACTCAAAAATATATCGCTTTTTGGAAACAAATTTTATTTCCAGATTTACAGACCTTATTATAAAATTATATTTATCAGATTGCATCCAATAAACATATTACTTGTTAACAAAAAGTCATAAAATATAAACAGTTAAAAAATATAAAAAAGGTATATGTACAGTCGGTTTCAAAAAGGTGTTCACCTGACCTAGGCGGAAAACGTTCGTCTTCCTTACAATACTTACAAACCAATGAGATTAATCAGTTCAGGCGCGAATTCGAGTTGGCAGGGCTTTGGACGATTCCATTTATTTTTTCTAACCAATAGGGTTAGGTAGGCTTAATGACAACTGTTCAATAATTTTATCTGAAAACTGATTTTGAGTATTTATTAGGAAAGTTTTAATTTATTATTTACAAATTAACCTATGTTATTATTAATTTAGGCAAAATGCAGCATTATATGGTCGTAACTACACGACTAATTAAGGGATAAGTTGTCAAAGCATTGGCAATAGCATAATGGCGCAAACTTTACAGCATGCATTTAAAGCAAACCTGATTTGCAAATTCCGAGTGGAGTTACTAGCGCCACACTTATGCGAAAAGCGCGAAATTTGAATAGATGTCATCTTTCAGATGTATAAACACGCCTACCAAATTTTGTTTATCTAACACAAGTCTTTCTTGGTGTTGTGATTTTTTTTTCCGTCAGTGTATTATCCATTGATTGACCAAACCATATTTCGTTTCCATGACAACTAGATTATCATGGAAACAAAAATTAAACGTGTGTGTCAAAATGAATTTTACGTTATTACGTCTGTTTTGGTTTTCTACTAATTTTTCTAATAAGAGTTTATAATTTGGATAGTCAAATTTATAGCTTATGTTCCACCATGCCTTTCTGAAAGTTCGGTATATAGACAAAGTATAATAGATTTCAATTGTTACATATTTACGTATTATGTTCTGTTTATTTTAATAAAGATATAACTATCTTTTACTTTGTATTTTTATCGTTTTTACCCAAAACATAAAACAATTGGACTTGATTTGTAAAGATATAAATACTAATCTCAATTTCTACAAAATTTCATTTCATGAAAAAATCATTTCTTATGAAATACTTTATTAATTATATCAGTAAATGCTTATCTTGAACTAGTCGTATATACATTTATTTTAATAAAGATATAACTATCTTTTACTTTGTATTTTTATCGTTTTTACCCAAAACATAAAACAATTGGACTTGATTTGTAAAGATATAAATACTAATCTCAATTTCTACAAAATTTCATTTCATGAAAAAATCATTTCTTATGAAATACTTTATTAATTATATCAGTAAATGCTTATCTTGAACTAGTCGTATATACATACACATTTGCTTCAGATTTACCAAAATAATTGTCTTTCGAATATATATATGTACTATTTATAAATGTAGTTATATAATTCATAAAACATCGCTGCCATTCTCGATATGAAATCTTTTTTTTTTTTCAGTTTAAACTTAAAAAAAAATCACATTTATGCAAATAAAATTTCATTCTTAACCTCGACGGGAATATATAAAAAACTCTGTATATAGTTTATATATATAATATATGGCGGCAAACAAATACGGTATAGTTATATTAGAATTTTAAAAAATTAAATATGTAAATATCTTACTCATAATTACCAATATTCAAAGTTTAAAAAATGATAGTGTGTGTTATCTATTTACTCAATTCGTAACTAGAAAGTCTGTCTTGTTTGAAATAGGGTGAGTAGCGATTAGTCTTTTCAATTCAGAGCGCTGTAATCAATCCATCTCATTCGTATACCTCACCACCCCTATTCTTAGTCAAAACCATTTAGTCAGTCCGAATGAGTCCATTTTTAGCTTTCATGATGCAGGTTGGAATTGGCAGACTATAAACGATCAACTTCCGGTAAGCTCAGCCCCTGCAAAGCAGATGATCACCTTTTTGAAACCGACTGTACCTATTCAATGTGATAAATGAGGGCGGACAGCAGCATTTACAAAGGCTGGGATATTTAAATCCATTCCTGTTGTAGCTAGCAGCAGAATATATAAAACAGAAGAATGCCCAAGGCAAGTTCCGAATCGATTCTTAACTATTTTCATGTTAGAAAATTCACTTTCACACAAATAAGTACTACCAAATATTGATATTACTTTCCGACCAAAATCACTGTAGTGAGAAAAATGTTCGTTAAACAAAGCAGTTTACCCATGTGATTTGTTATGAAAAAATCATTTTCCTACCGCTCCTCATATACTCGATTTTTATTTTCTATTTTACTTTTTTCTCACTCATTTCACAGATGTAACGAACTCAAAGTAAAATAAAAATTAAATTAAATTAAAACGTAAAATAAAATAAAATTAAAACAGAATCTCACAACAACGGTCACACAATCACCGAAATGGTGAGTGTTAGAAACCAAAAAATAACTTTAAAATACAGTCACAGTTCAAAACTTTAAACTGAAATAGCTGAAACTAAAATTGACGTGATTGAAAGTCTTATAAAAGTGTGATATCATTGATAGCTTGTTGATCATTAAATAATTACTAATAATTAAGACAGCACTGATATAGAGGGTATGGCCCACCCATCTTGTCCTCCGAGCTTTAATTGTTAGTTACTGAAGTACTAAAACTTGACGTTTGATATTCATTAAAATCTTTATTGATAGTTTGGGATTGTGCAATAAGTTGATTAAGAATGGCTCAAATTATACAACGTCGTTGATATGCAATGAATTTTGACGTCATCTCACGTAAAAAGTGAAGTTTTTACAATTTTTCTTAATTAGCATAAATTTTTAATTAAAAATTGAAGTTTCTGCTAATTAAAATATATCATTAATTGAAATTCTATATTTATAGTATGAATTCTGTACTAAAAATTTATATAAAAATTAATTATTTGGGGAAACTTATGTTTAACATTTATTACCATAACTAACTATTTATAATGGTTACAATATGCATGTACGTTTTATTGAAGAGAAATTATTATTTAAACAATTATAAAAATAAGCGAATTTTTATCATTACATAAAGCACAGAATTTACAGTGGGCACACGTTCACTACTGCACATAAATAAACGTGAAAAGCAATGTTGGATGGCTTTTATGATAAACATTTACACAAATGTATCTTTATATACTAATCAGGAGAAATATATATATATATAAATTAAACTTCCATTTTTCATGTCAAGAAAAGTATTTGCACACATTACAACACTCTGTTTTAAAGCAGCAAAAAATCGTATTATGCAAATTTTCAACAACCTGTTTTAACGCACACGTTATAAGATCTCTGGAATAGCATTTTAGTTTGTTTCAGATACCATGAGTAAAAAAAATCTGAGTTTTCTATTGCAAAGTGGGAAAGGATTATAGCTCTTCATAACTGTGGCTTTCGCTATCTGAAATTGGAAAGAAGTTAAATTTGAACTCTTCTAGTGTTCAGTATGTAATAAAGAAGAAGATATAGAGTGATAGTACAGAGATAAATCACAATCTGGGCTTTCAAAAAAAGCTAAATGCGAAGCAAAGGAGGAATCATTAAGCGAGTATCGAAAATCCCCTTTGTAAGTTCCAGGGTATTTATTGTTTTAACATCAGGATCAAAATAAGTCCTCAAAGTATTTGTAATGTTCTTCACGAAGCATATATTCGAGGCAAGACAGCCAGAAAGAAACCTTATATCAGTAAAAAAATAGACAGAAAAGACTTGAGTTTGCCAAAGCTTTTGCAACAAACCACTCGAGTTTTTGCAAAATGCGATATTTCCGACGAAAGCAAGTTCAATATTTTTGGTTCTGATGGAAAGAAACATATATGGCGAAAGTCAAACACTTTCCTAGAGACAAAATATTTAAGACCAACTGCAAACATGTTGGTGGGCATGTAATGGTTTGGGGATATAACGGAGTTGGAAATATGGCTTTTATTGAAGACAATATGAATGCTAGACATTATATCAACATATCGCGAAATAATTTATTGGCTAGTGTCTCAAAATTAGGAATTGAAGATTCTTTTTATTTTCAACAGGACAATGATCCTAAGCATTCAGCAAATGTAACAAGATTGTGGTTGCCTTACAGTGTGAGAAGACAGATAAAAACTCCCCCACCATCACCATAACCGTATTGAGAATTTGTGGTATTTATTAGATTTGCAAATGAGGAAAAGGACAGTTCATAATAAAACAGAATTTTGGCAATTGCTCAGTGAAGAATGGCTGAAATTCAGTGCAGAAACAACTAAAAAATTAGCAATGCTCAGGCCATTACAAGTAGTAATTGAGGCAAAAGGCTTGCATACCAAATACTATTAACATTTTTTTTTTAATTTTAAAACTGTCTTGCTTTTGTTTATATTTCCTAATGTACAGATATTTTTTGACATACAAAAATCTTATTTTTTATTATTTATTATTATTGCATACATATCAAGCCAGATACAAAATTTCTTTTGTAAATTTATTTATATTCTTCGCTTTTAATTTATTTTGCACTGATTTATATAAGAATTCTGCTTAAACTCTTTACACTTACAATCCAGCACTACTTGCAGTTAAGTACACGGTATAAGAACCGTGTACTCAACTGCAAGTAGTGCTGGATTGTAAGTAAGCAAGCAAAATAATAAGTTGTTCAAATACTTTTCTGCCAACTACATGTACAAACTTTTAATAGATTTACATATTGTCTGCGTAGTTTATACGACTTTGCTACATTAATTTATGGATTTTTTTTTGTTACATTTCATCATATCTTTATCGCGTACTTTTTGCAATGATTATTTATTTTGGTCCCCTAAATCCTTTTTCAAATAATATAGATGTATCTTTATTGTTAGTCTTTTTATATCTGATAAATTATTTTTTAATATAACTGCAAGTTGTGCAGTATAAATGTGTTGTGTGTGTTATATTGACAAGTCAGTGTAGTGGACAGCCCAGTTCGTTTCTTTGGAAAAGGAAGTAGATATCAAAAAAATCGATACTCTATATACCTGCTATTATGACGAGAATGATGCAGAGCGAATTTATTTTAAAAACAAAGTTTTCTTCTTATAAATTTTGACTTGATGTGATCATTATTCTGTATTATGTTCTGCCGCTTTGTGTCAGTTCTTTTTGTTTCAGTTCGAGTTGTTTTGCCGAAATTAAACCGATTATTCTTTATCTTTTCAACTTTTATTGTTCTTACAGTATTTGAAAACAATTTTGAATATTTTTAATATCTTCATAACAGACTAAACAATAACAATTATTCTTGAAATTTTAATTGACTTTTAATGATAAAAGTTCTCTCTTTCTTGAAACTGTCAGAATTACGTTCAGTTCTGACAATCTAAATGAATTTGACGTATGTAACAAAAATAAATTGCATGAATACAGTCTCCAATTTCGTATTTAAATTCAGATTTTTGAATTGAAATATTTTTTTTTATAATAATGAAATATGTATTCCAAAAAATTTGATATAAATTTTATAGCTGCTTTTCAAAACTCTTAATATTTCATATTAAAACATAACGCAAGAGATAAGTTTATTTAAAAAAAAAAAACTTGTAACAATGGTTTCATTTATGATCTCTGAAATTGCATTCAAATCCATTTCTGCAAGATCGCTTAATCCTCAAAGCATTTTACATAATTTGTAATTGAAGTAAAAAGAATAATATTTCGATGGAAATTAATGGAGAATAAAAATATTTAATTAATGGATATAAAAAGGTTTTCTTTCGTTTCTTTTGTATGTTTGATCAATTAATTGTGTGATGCGAAAACGAATCTCCAACCATTATCGCCAGTAAAATATTTACTTATCTCTTGTGCATCTTCGTGAATAGAACTTTGTACTTGTCGGGAACACTAAATCGAGATTTCTCTAGTATTTTCTAAACAGTTTTTCAGCTCTTGTTATTTTCTGAATATTCTGATGTGTTATTTATTTTATGTTCTAGTCGCTTTGTATAAAAAAAAGATGACTCGACTCATTCGTGTTGATGTTTAAGTTCACTTTTAGTTTATGATTCGATGATTTTATAAGGGAGAATTTTCAGACGAAACTAACGTGGGCGGATGACTCGACTTATCGATCTTCTATATTTATGGTAAATTGAATAATGCCGATCTCTTTTATTATTATTTTTTTCACAAGTTTATATTCGAAATCATCATCACGTACATTTTGTGATCTGAACAGATTCAGTCGAAATATTTTGCATTTTTAAAGAAAAGATCAGTTTGTGAATAGAACATATCCCGAAATATCTTGTTAAATTTGTTGCTTACAAGAAAATTCGCAAATGTTTTAAGATCTTAATGCTTGATTAATCCTAATTTTCAATTTAACCATCGAGAATGAAGCTCATTTATCCAAGTAATATAAATTTTCTTATTTAACACACGCTTAAAAAGATTACTAACAAGTAAGAAAGAAAAAAAAAATAGAGAAATAGATGATACCACGTTTTCCGATAATACAACCCTCGTATAACACTTTAGATAGGTTCATAAAAAACTCCGTATTGTGGTGTTGTGTTAAACCGTGTTATATGAGACCTGGAGCCAATACAAAAAAGGGAGTTACGTTCCAGAACCAATTAAAAACGAATAATTTTCTTTAATTCCACAGAAGAAACTTAATTTTTATTAAGAATATTAATACAGTGGACTCTCGATTTTACGACCTCGTAGGGACCCCCAAAATAGTTCGTAAAAGGGAATGGCATTAATTAACATTAGGGACTTTTTGGGACCTAATGTTAATTAATAGTTCGTAAATTGGAGGTTCGTAAAAACGCGAGTCCACTGTAACACGAAACAAAGAAAAAATATATATATGTAAGACCCGAAGAAAACAATATACGTAAAACAAAAAGAAAAAAGTATACAATCTATGTAATATTCATTTAACAATTATATCTTCCGTACTACTGTTCAGTTAAAACGAGAACGTTAAAAAATATATATATGTAAGACCCGAAGAAAACAATATACGTAAAACAAAAAGAAAAAATTATACAATCTATGTAATATTCATTTAACAATTATATCTTCCGTATCACTGTTCAGTTAAAACGAGAACGTTTTTCTTTTTAACAATTTATCAACCTCACTTTCTGAACTTTTTTCTGCATTCAAAGTTTGTGTACCTTCTTCTCTCTTTACAAAATCTGTAATCTAACCCGCTACAAAACAATCATTACTTAGAGGTTTTTTTTTCTATTTTAAACTCCTCTATTGAAGAATAAAAACTTGCTTTTTATCCAAGAACTGAACGTTTGGAACACAAATTACTCAACGATCGACAATTAATTCAATTTCAAACCGAAATTGCATTTATGACTAATTTTAGCAAAGTTTCTCCCAATGGTTGCATTTTGTGTGTGTATTGTGTGGGTTTACAAAAATTATTGAAAATGTTTTGTGTTGTAGGCAGGGCCGCCGAGAGAAATTTTCGGGCCTGTCACAAGTTTGTGGTCCGGGCCCCACTTAAAAAGGTGCATCACTTTGGTTTAATAAAAAAAAACGTATAAAACGTTAAGCATTTATTTAAAAAAGGCAAACAATAAATTCAAAATTCCAAACATTACATACTATGTTATATATAAAAGGTTTATTTTGGTACGACTGCTTTAGGTGCTCTGTCGACAGCCTGCGAACTATCGGACACGTTATGTGACACTTCAGGCCCGACAGTCTGGCCCTCTTCGATGCCGGGCCCGTGACAAAAGTCACGGATGTCACCCCCTCTCGGCGGCCATGGTTTTAGGAGAGTAACTTTAATTTTTTAAATAAGTTAAAACCGTGTTATATCAGAGTTTATGTAATTTTCTAATGTTGTTGTAGGAAACCGTGTTATACGAGGATATCTTGTACTCAAAGTTTATCTTATCATTCCGGATACAGTAATTTATAAACTTCCTTATTCATCCTTCAAATCGAGTAAACAGATCAATAAAATATTTGAATTTCTGATTGTTTCGTCATGACGATTATTTCAAGTGTAAAAATACTTTTATATTATTTAGAAAAACAATCAGCAGTTAATCTTCTTACTGTAAATAGGTTTCAGCACGACAAAACATAAATCCAGTTTAAATTATTATTTTTTATTTACAACCTGCATAATACTTATTTAATTGGTCTCATAATTACGTTTTTTTTTTATCAAAAAAAATAAAATAAAATTTACTATAAAAATTTCTTCTTTTTCAAAATTTCGTTCTGGATAATAGCGACTCTTGAGAATTTCCTAATGGAAATCCTCTTAATATATAAATTTAGTTCATAATTTCATTGATTTATCTGATTCTGCGTTATTAATTAGGATGTGAGTTATTAATTTAAACATGTTAGACGCCAATTACTTCCAATTAAAAGATTTTAATTTTCTACTTTATTAAATTAATAAATATATATATTTTTTATTTATTAAGTAAAATACGGTATGTGTTTCGGACAGACATTTTATTTAGCGCAACGACTCTTCAATAAAAAGTTTAGTTAAAAATCTAAAAATTAATTTTAGTAAACTTGCTGTTCTTAGTTGTTCAAAAGTAACAAAAATTGTGTTCCAGTGTATTATAATTTAATATTTATAAAAAGTTTTAATATTTAAGGAGCATGTTATGAAACTGATATCACTGATTTTTATTATTGACAGTTCTCTATAAAAACTATTTGCGGTTTCATCACCATTCCACGAATTTTGTCATTGGGAAATAAGCGTGTTTCTTCGCGAAATAACTTGAAAATAAACAGTTGGAAGATAAATTATAATTGGATAAAAAATATTTTAAAAGTAAAGGTTGGATCTCACAGGCGTAAAACGCGACGTCAGTACGCTGACGTAAATGCGTCGCGCACGAAACGTCAAGCGTACGACGCGACGTAAATAAACGACGTCGTTTATCTCAATTGGCTAATTACTGTGACATTTGAAGTTAGCTGATCTTTCTTTTCTTTCTTTCAAACAAAGCGATAGAGGGCGTACTCAATGGTTTTACCCTAGAAAAAGAAGAATGAAGTAGAAGAAAGGAAAGAATAAGAAATAGAAGTAAGTCTCCTACCAGAAGGAGTGTGCTAAGCCACTAGATGGAAAAGAGAGATCAGCGAAATACACACACACACAAAATGGCGCGCAGTCCCAGAAACTGATGTGCAGACCAGAAGCACAACAAACAGTCAGACTCGGAGAACTTGTTCGGAACAGCAGAGTCCACGCAGCACACACAGAAGGATTCCCATCCGAAATCCAGCAGACAGAAGACGAAGAACTCGGGGAGAACTTGTCCCACGAAGAACGAAGAGCAATCACAAGCACAGAAGGCGGCAGCCACTACTGAAGCACTACAGCAAAGACACCACAAAAAGACAGAAGTCTTCACCGAGAAGAAAGCGGAGAACATCCTTGAACGGTCCACTACACAGAAGTTCGCCAAATAGCGGATATTTTTAGTTTTATCTTTTTAATGGAAATACTGTACTAATAGCGGCATATAGATACTATTCGAAAAGTAAAAAAAATCTCAAATCGTTCTGATTCTATATTTTTTCAATCTATAACGTTTCAAAGCAGTGTTAAGGCTGGGTCTCACAGGCGTAAAACGTGACGTAAATACGTCGGCGTATCGACGCTGATGATGTCACTTCCTGTATATTGCTAGATGCTGTGTCGTTACGCCAGAGTTGACTTTTCTTCAACTTTATGCGCTGCGCCAAGAGTACGTTGGCTATTCGTCCAATCAGAAGAGAGATTGCTTTATTTCGTGATTCAATATGGCGAGTAGAGAAGATACCATGTACGCGTTCAATAATGAAGCTTTTCTGGAAGAAATGAGAAAATTCGATAAATAAAATAGTTCTTGAGTTTCGCTATGGTTGGATTCTGCTTTTCACGGAATTGCCAAATGTGATACCATTCGATAGATCTCATCAAACTGGTCACAAATTATAGTTGGTATAGTTGAACAAAAGATTTAGAAGGCGTACTCAAAGGTTTAGCCCATCGAAGAACGAAGAAGGAAATGACAAGGATAAAGGAAAGCTTACAAAGATTAAAAGGTTTCTGCCAGAAGAAAGTATCGCAGATTTCTAGAGGATCTGCTTTTCACGGAATTGCCAAATGTGATACCATTCGATAGATCTCATCAAACTGGTCACAAATTATAGTTGGTATAGTTGAACAAAAGATTTAGAAGGCGTACTCAAAGGTTTAGCCCATCGAAGAACGAAGAAGGAAATGACAAGGATAAAGGAAAGCTTACAAAGATTAAAAGGTTTCTGCCAGAAGAAAGTGTCGCAGATTTCTAGAGGAAAGATCACTACAAGACCTCAAGTAATGATCTACAAATCAACTGCATCTTCAATAACCACTCTTATTACTCACCTGAAATTCAAGCTGGCTTCATAGAAATTCCTGTTGTCTTCAATTTGTGCAGATAGACTGTCATGTATATGTCCTTCGTTTAGGTTTTGTTTATTTTCATATATTATTGTACAGAAAGACTGCACAGAAGATATATATATATATATATAAATTGTAATCTTTTGTTATGTTATCAATAGATTAGTATACCTGTTGTTTATTAGTGTTATGTTTATAATATTATATTAATTCTATTGTCATTATTGAAATTATTAAATTATTTTATTGTTAATTATTTATCAATTTTATGTTTATGTTCATGTTTTTGTTAGTTTAGTTATTGTTAAATTATTCTATGGTGCTTTTCCACTCTTTGCATACAAACAAAATCTAAGAAAATAACACAAGAATAGTATATTTTAAATATAATATTGATATATCCGTAGAAACTTTTTTCATAGAAACATTAGAAAATAATTTGTACTACAATTAATAAATTCAGATAATTTTCTTTAAAAACATAAGTATTTTATCAAACTGATTGATTGTTAACAACCTATAACATCAGAATGTTACAAAATATTAGCTATTGATTGCTAATAACCTAAACATAAAACTTACAAAATATTAGGTACCTATGTAATTAATTTTGTAAAAAACAAATTTACAACTTAATATGAATGATGAAATTTACTATGTTCATCGTTAATTATATCATCAAAATTTGGAATAACTCAGTAGTATACATGTACACTAGTGACAGTATCCATTACTTTATTTTTTCTTTTCGAGTAAAATTTTACAAATGTGGATCTTGAAACTGTACTGTGTTCTAGTTTATGCGGCGGGCCGTATAAGATGCCTTCTGGCCCGCGAGCCGCCTTTTGCTCAGCCCTGGTGTACACTGTCTCTGATAATATAACATTTGACAAGATTGTCACTGTACAGGTAACATTTCTAGAATGTTACCTGTATATATATAATATTGGTAACATTTCTAGAAATGTTGAATTTTACATAATTGAAGATTCATTTTTGTCATTACCTTTACTTTCTTTTAGAGAATTTGCTTATTTTAGAATTATTATAAATTTCCCTCAAAATATAATTGAACAAAATAATCATATAATCAGATTTATAAATCATCCACATGAAAATATGCTTTTAATTAATGATATAAACAGAGAGGTTAATTATAAGAATTTATTGAACAAATTGAATTATTGCAATAATCATCATTATTGTTTGAAACTTTTTAAGGGTCATTATAGGGGAAAGAATTTGAAAGATTTAACATCATTCTTGGATTATTGCCAAAGGTTTCTATCATGCTCCCATTTTATGAAACATCTTGAAAGGGGTGATCTTTCCGATTGTACTGTTGGGACACACGAACCTCACAATTTCATGTTATCAAGTAGTATCCAGAATATTCCCAATGTCATAAATTCCTGTGATCTTTCTCCAGATCTAAAAGAAGCTTTTGAGGCTCTCCTTGACAAATATAAATCATTTTTCTCTCAGGATAAATTCAAGATTCCTGCTCTCAATGTGGTTCCACTAGAATAAAATTAACAGATAAAACCCCAATCAGTTAGAGGAGTCCTATAAAATTAATCCTAAGAGTAGAGCTGAGATTAAGAGTCAAATTACAGAACTACAAAAAAATGGAATTATTGAGCTCTGCGCTTCTTCGTATGCTTCCCCCATCACACTAACTTATAAAAAGGACGAAGGGAAGAAAACAAGGTTGTGTGAAGGATTTTCGAAAAATCAACGCCAAAATTATGCCAGATAAACATCCCATTCCTCTCATCCAAGACATATTGGATAAGCTCTGCAGAGCGAAAGTGTTCAGTTGTTTGGACATCCTCAGTGCTTATCATGCTGTTCCCTTACATCCTAAGGACAAAGATATTACATCTTTTGTCACACCCGATGGTCAATACAGATGGTTGAGATTATGTTTTGGATTGAAAACGGCTCCTCAGATATACCAGAGAATTTTTAGTAGTATATTGCAGAAGTATGACCTTCCTTTTGATCAGAATTACTTTGATGATATTATTGTATTTTCGAAGGATGAGGCGGAACACTTAAAACATCTTGAATCTATTTTTGAGGTGCTGTCGAAAGAGAAGATACTTCTTAAACAATCTAAATGTAAATTTTTCCAAACAAAAATATCATACTTAGGTTTTGAAATTGAAAAAAGTGGATATTCTCCCTCTAGTCAGAATGTGGAGGTGATAAGAAGTTTACCTGTACCTACTAATGCCAAAATGCTTGTGTCTTTTCTGGAAACTATAAATCACTACAATAAATTTATTCCTAACTAGGCAGCCATAAGGCCTCCTTTAAATAACCTACTCAAGAAGAGTATTCCTTTTGTTTGGAATCCTGAATGCCAGGAATCATACGAGAAACTTACGTCTGCTTTGATTTCAAACCCTGTTTTGCGAATGTATGATTACACGGCTCCTCTGCATATCTTCTCTGATTCCAGCCGATTGGGTATAGGATCAGTGCTGAAACAACCAGACGAAGAAGGAAATCTCCTTCCAGTTGCTTATTTTAGTAGAGCATTACATCCCAGTGAGGTTAATTATCCTATTATGGAGTTAGAACTTCTGGGTATTGTGTGCACCCTATAAGGGTTTGACTCATGGCTTCAAGGACATCATTTCACAGTCCACTCAGATCACCAGCCCTTGACTTATATTAGAAAGTTTAAAACATTAATCAGAAGATTATTTAGATGGTCACTGTTACTTTCACAGTAGTAGTAGTAGTCTAATATACATAATAAGCTACCTAATTTATTGAGAATATTCTTCAGATATACTATCACTTTTGACAATTTTCACTTTTAGAACTTGAATTCTCATTGTCACTATTGCACCGGAGCACATTATCTTCAGCCCATTAAAATTATTAGTAATGCAATATTTTAAAAAATATTTTTTGATAATTTTTTCAGAAATATCTTTCCAAGAGTGCAAAACCCACCACTAAGCTATTGCAGATGATGATGCTCGTTTTGTTTTACCAGTTGGTGTCAAAGGATCATCTTCTCAATTTAATAAGGAGTTCTCGTTCTATGTTTAAAGAGTTTGTTAACAGACACATCAAGTGGTTGGAGTTGACTATTCATACTTGCTGGTATTACTACCAGATCACAGTTTTTGTTTTTATTTTTGTCATCAGCTAAATGTCCCCGGAATGCATGCATGCTTCTTTTTTAAAAAATACCGCCAGGTCTCTTTTCCCAAACATGTTCTAATCAATCTTTCATCAATTCTGTTGTCATCATGAATTCTTTTGTGCTCAAATTATAACACCCTTAGGAAAATTTTCCTCGGGTATAGTTTTTTTGTTTAAAATAATAAAAGATGGCAATTTGTTTCCACCAGCAGTTATAACCTGCATTATAGTAATTTGTAATTTTTCTTAAAATTAAAATATGGGCAGATACAATACGATTCTGCACAGCTGCTATCAAACAGCAATTGGATTAAATCAGAAAAGTATGGACGGAGGACCACTGAATAAACTATCGCACGAATAGAGTGTAAAGCAAAAACCCGATCATTGGAGAGTGGAAAATCGGAAGAAATAAGATATTAAAATATTTGCTTTGAATTTAAGCTGCATCCAAATTTTATGTCTAAAAATTTGAATAAAAAGTGCAGCTTAAATTCAAAGTAATATGATATATATATATATTATATAATTTTAAAGAAATTTCTGAAAATTTGACAATTGGCTTTTTATACGAAATCCAATTTTTTTTAATGGTATTTTACTGACTAAACAAGAAGACTGACTTATATATGAATATAAATTATGCTTGAATATTAATAATAATAGATTTACATAATGATTCAAAATGCATTATAAATTTTATTTAGCTTATGAATATTCAGTTTATAAATATTTTTAAAAAAACATATTAGCGAGTTTGCACAAAGGTATTTTCCGTTATGGTCACAAGGTTACACATAGCGTAAATTAAACATTATAAATTGCGTTTGCGCATCAAGTTGTTTCCCTTATATTTATAACGATATAAATATGCTGAAATCGAGGCTATTTTCTGTCCCTCTCACGGTAGAAAAAGTAGAAAAAAAAACATCGATGTATATAATATAATGGCGTTTGATCTAGATGCATTAGAAGACTATTTTATTTTTACAGCTATGAAAAAACAGCTAAAGAACATGAACATTTATATGAAAAAGCGATCTTTAATATAAATGATATATCACTTTCGAACTTTAGACAATTTTTTACATTTGAAAAAAACAGATATTTTACAATTATATAATGCTCTTCAATTGCCCACGAGATTCGAAACTGTTGATAGACTCATCATTTCAGGTGATTTATTTATTTATTTCGTTATTTAAATTTAAAATGTAGATATTATTTACATGAAGGCACAATTCTTATTGGCTCCTTTATAAGGGAGCGATTACTTTGATTGGCTACCGTTATAACTTTATTTTATAATGTAACCTTATAACGGGAAGCTTCCCTTATGCTTAGGACGTTATGGGAGCTGTAAGGTTATAACAGGTCTTTTTATAACAGAAAATACCTTTGCGCAAACTCGCTATTATGTTCCTGACTCTTATGTTATAGACATAACAACATGAAATGCGGTTACCTGTACATATTTTATAATTATACTTTAAACTCTAAAAATATATAAAATCTTGTACTTACTAAATTCTTTAACTGCTGAATGGCTGAATGCAGAATATGAACTAATATTATCTTCCATATCAGTGTAAATAACAGCTGCATTATAACCAGCATCTTGTGCATTTTTGATCTATTTAAACATAATTAAAATACCTAAGTATAAGTTTTTAATTTCTCCAATTAATTTTCTTTTGTTATTCATATTTATTAAAATGCAAAACTGCAATAAATAATATTTAATTTTTCCTATAATCTGATATAATTAGTAAACAAAGAATTCAAGAATGACGAATTGAATTTATATAAAAGTTTAATTAATTTTTAAATTAATAAATATAAACTTTTTAGCCAAACTTCAAGGGAATTACAGCAAATGAACCTAATACTGCCAAATTAATACATAGATGGCACCATCTTTTATTTAATTATTATTATATTTATTAATTATGAGATAGTGCTAAAATTAATTCTTGCAAATTATTAAAATTTCTGTTAAATTATATCAAGAGATTAATTTGGCATTATTAGTTTAATCGGACTAATAAATATCCTCCCTAATAAAAATGCTAATATAAAATTAAAATGTTACAGATCAATTTTTGTATGAAAAGTTTTTACTTCATTTTGACTGCAACACTTACTTAAATCTGACAATACTATTTGAATATTTTTTCTATCTGATGACTACAAGCAAAAACCACCATTAAAAATATCATTAACAAAATAAGTATCTTTACATCAGTTATAATAAGACACAAATAAGACAAGGTAGACAGTGGTCTGAAACCCATTCTCTTCAAATAGCCATTTTGGATATCTTTGGTATTTGGGAGGCCACATTTAAAATTAATGCACTATAGGAGAAAGATTTTTACATGAAGTAAATAGCATAAAAAATTGATTATTTTAACTACAGTATTTGTGTTTTAATTTCCTTAATTATATGCCACAATTCATGTTTAAAATTATAAAACCATTTGTAAATGATAGAATTTTTTCAATACAAAACATCCACTTCAAACTTATAAATCTACTAAGTTTTACTACATTTCAATACAATTTAATAAAACACTTAAAATAATTTTCCAATATAAGTAAAATTCATCAGCATACCTATGGAGGTATCATATCCTCATAGGTATGCTGATGGATTTTATTTATAATAGAAAATTATTTTAAGTGTTTTATTAAATTATAGTGAAATGTAGTAAATATAGTAGATTTATAAGTTTGAAGTGGAAGTTTTGTATTGAAAAAATTCTATCATTTACAAATCAAAATCTGGTCATGCTTCTGGTTAAATATAAAATTATCAAAAAATTTATAATTTTAGTAAAAAAATAATAATAATAAAGTTTTTACAATTAGCTTAACAATATTATCATCATCATAATACTATATTATTTTTCTTTAAGGAAGTTGTCTACAAATAATTAAACTTATACAGAAATTTAAACTTCTTTTATATCTTTAAAAAATTTAATCCAAATTTTCCTATTACTGCTTTCATATTAAACTTTTTACTTTTAGTTTCATTATAAGTTTATGAAAAATTTTTACTTATTTGCTCTCAATCTTTCTTCTTGAGCATAATTCCCCTACAACTTAGAAATTATAGGATAGAAAGAATTTGTATAATTTTCCTGACTTGATTTTTAAAGTTAATATTGCTAGGTATTTTCCTAGACTTGATTTTTAAAGTTAATATTGCTTGATTTTTAAAGTTAATATCAAAGAAATTTTAGATTCGTTGTCATTCAAGAAGAGTATTACTTAATTAGGGAATTCAAAAATAAAAATAAAAAGGAAATTTTGCAGTTGGTGATTAAGCTATATAAAAACAAATTGCCAGAAGCAGATGTCCCAGATAAATGTAATTGACAAAGATAAAATAATGCTTTCTAATTGATCAAAATTATCAAGATTGCACTCAATCAGAACTATTAACAATTTATATGTTGTTATAAAAAAAAATAATTAAGTGTTATGTCTTGCATTAAACTTACTTTCCAATATGTTGAACAACATAAATTTTAGCTTCTGTATAAAATGTAATATCATCAGGCATTTAAGTTTTTATTTTTCAAGTAAACAGATGACATCAAATTATTCATTCACCAAGAATCATCATTTAATCTAACTAAGAGATATTTGCATGGAGTTTATACTTGATATATGCAAAACACAACAGATTTCAATGGGGAAACAGAAATATTGCTGGTTTTGAATTAAAAAAAATATGCTAACAATTAAGCCTATAGAGCAGTTTTTCTCAAAACAGTGCACCCGGGTGCACTGGTGCGCTCTGAAAAGTAGCCAGGTGCGCCCCAAGCAAATGATGATAATTTATGATTTTTATATACTGTATATAATCGTGTATAAGCGGAGGATTTTTTCTCAAAAAAAATTCTGAAGTGGGGGTCGGCTTATACACAGTAGCCAGGTGCGCCCCAAGCAAATGATGATAATTTATGATTTTTATATACTGTATATAATTGTGTATAAGCGGAGGATTTTTTCTCAAAAAAAATTCTGAAGTGGAGGTCGGCTTATACACGGATTAAAAAAATCAACTTTTTTGGCTGGAAAAATTGAAGTAATAAGCAAAACCATAACTTATTGTATGTCTCCTGAAGACCAGGAAGGAAATTTTGCAATAATTCATTTAACATGATACCATGTAAAATTTTATTTTACCCCAATGCGATCGAGCATGTCACACCGCCGACTCCAACCTGCATCTATATACCATAATCAGATAGGCGACGCCGCATGGCCTGATACGACTTTTATCGGAAGTTCACATAATCAGGAGTCGTTAACCAACACATTTTTTTCTTACAACCACTCGTCGTTAACCAAGCACGTCGTTATCCGAGGCAGGCGTTAACCAAGGCACCACTGTATAATTAATTAGATTATGTTTTTCTTTTATCGGAAGTTCACATAATCAGGAGTCGTTAACCAACACATTTTTTTCTTACAACCAGTCGTTGTTAACCAAGCACGTCGTTATCCGAGGCAGTCGTTAACCAAGGCACCACTGTATAATTAATTAGATTATGTTTTTTATACAATAGAGAATACTGCCTATGTAGCATTGGCCTTGGACAGATTGGTCCAATTAGGCCGCGCGCCTGAAGGTCCCTTTCTTCAATTTACCAAAATAAATTTACCAATTTATTACACGTGAACACATATAGCATAGACCTAGATTACGTCCAATTTACCAATCGGACGTAATCTAGGTCTATGCTATTTGTGTTCACGTGTAATAAATAAACTATGCTCTGTGTTACGGGTTGGATGGAAAAAGTTGACTAATGATGCCAATGTCAATAAAAGAAATAAATACCTCGAAGGTCAAGGACAATTTTCCAGAAGCCTTCCATTTCGCTTTTAATAATTTCTGGGAAAAACGCCCGCAGAGAAGTAAAACAATACCTCTTTTCTTTCGAGATCTGATGATCACTAATATCTAGGGCAAACTAAGTCAGGCCCGTTCCAGTTTTCCTTCAGAATCCTTCATTCTCTTTTTCTTCAAATACTATGCTCTGTGTTACGGGTTGGATGGAAAAAGTTGACTAATGATGCCAATGTCAATAAAAGGTCAAGGACGATTTTCCAGAAACCTTCCATTTCGCTTTTAATAATTTCTGGGAAAAACGTCCGCAGAGAAGTAAAACAATACCTCTTTTCTTTCGAGATCTGATGATCACTAATATTTAGGGCAAACTAAGTCAGGCCCGTTCCAGTTTTTCTTCAGAATCCTTCATTCTCTTTTTCTTCAAATATTGACCTCTCTTTCTTCCTGTCACTCCTGTCACACCCGTATCCAACTCTCCCCAGGACTGATTGTAAACTTTTTGCCAGCAAAATCATAGTTGAGACCAACACTTCCTACCCCACATTAAGAACAATTGGTTTAGAAAAATGCAATTTATTTTGTGAAATATAAAAAAAAAACAAAAATATGTATATCTTTTGCATTTAAAAACCACATTAAGAACAATTGGTTTAGAAAAATGCAATTTATTTTGTGAAATATAAAAAAAAACAAAAATATGTATATCTTTCGCATTTAAAAATTTTTTTTTTATGCAAATTACATTAGGTATTATTTATCTTTTACTTTCTTTTGGTTTTTAACATTTTTTCTTCTTACATCATCTTTACTTACTTTTAAAAATATATATATTTTAAAGACGCAATTTTTTTTAAAAGTTATTCAAATTTTAATTTCTGCTATTTCGTTTTAAAGATAAATACAGTATAGGGAGTGATCAACAAGAAATGAACGAATGGAAGTTTTTTTTATTTATACAGCACGTCTAATGAATTTTAAAGTATCCTTATTGTACCAGAATTTTACATAGTTTTTATTTTCAGTTATGGTTACTTGTTTATTAATTTTTTGGCAAAATATTGCCAAAATATTGCCTTTGAAAATATGCTGCCCCAAGCAGACATTTGCTTTGCTTCTGCCTACAGCAAGCCCTGACGCTTCCTGAGGGGTTTTATATCCATTTTCTGTCAATTGAACTAGTGTATATATATATACTAGTTCAATATTATACTGTTTATATATATATATATATAAACGGTATAATAGAAGGTCTCTTAATCATGAGTTTTTCTATAAGTTATAACGTTCAACCGATTTCCACCAAATTTTCTCTATATATGTTTATTATTTACTATATGTTTCCTAGAAATTTCGATTCAACTGGATTAAAAATAAAAATATATTTAATAATATATTGCAGTTTATTATTAAATTCCCCTTTTATAAATTTTGTAATATATGCGCAGCAAAATATGTAACGACAACTTATAAATTGATTACACGTTTCAATGATTTCAAAATTAGATTATTTTTAATAAACAACAAAGTTAATTACAAAATAAATTAAAAAAAAATTAATGGAAAATAAATTATACCTTTTGTATAACCTCTCGATCATTTTTAAGTAACATTGAACACGACATTCCTATTCCCATTCCTATTGACAGAAAGAATGTATATTAAATAAATATCTAAAACTGGTATAAATATGAATCTTAAGCTTATTATTAATATGCAATAATTGTCTATTATGAATATTAAATTATTTAATTGTTCTTATTCTTTGCATTTTTAATTCAAAGTTTATAAAACAATATAAGAGCAACATAATGTTCAGTTTATGCAATAGCTCATCAACAATAGATAGCCTGAACTTTGTTTTAGTACATAATATACTAATGTTTTATTTAACAATTTTATTGGAATCACATATAATATTTAACAATTGTTTATATAAGTTATTGTCCGCCGGATAGCGTATAGTAAATCTGTGGCTTACCACCTGGAAGACTGGGTTCAAATCCTGGTCTCCCACCTCCAGTTTTTAAGTAGGGTACGGGCCCGGCTCGTTGAACCTCATCGTTTTGCCATCTGATTGACCTCCTTATGGGTTTTGGCTAGCCTGTTTTCGGCTTTATAAGGGGCCGTCGCTAGATACAGTATATCCTTCGTGCGATATGGCGGCTTAATCCACCTACCTACTTATAAGTTACTTATCTAAAATATCAATGATATATATAAACGAAATGGAAATGTTATGAGATTTAAGTTAATTTTTCTATTTTACATTAATTTAAAATAGTGTAATTATATAATTTAATAAAATCTTTCTCAATATTGCAAATGATATGCCAAAGCGAATATTCAAGTTATGCACACAAAGATTATTTGGCTTCTTTTAAAAATCTTTCTATTGGTTATAGAATAGATTTACAGTATAAGGTCAATTATCCGAACTGTAAAGATCTGATCCGTTTCCAACCCCTATGTCTGTCTTAAGCTCGGTCCGAATGGATCAAGGTTGTCATCTATTACTGTTATAATTGTTAAAAAATTTTGTTTCCTTACCAATAATGAAGTAAAATTCGCTTCCGTTGAAGGAGGCAAAAACTTGTATGAGTTTTTTACATCAATACCAAATTAGGAAAAAGAGAAGTCAGGTCAACGGGAGACATTCGCTAATTACTCGATTAAATACGCCCCTAACCACAAGAAATCCCTTATCCGCATAGAGGATGCATAAAAATATATATAGACTTCGGTCTAAGAAAGAGGGGAGAGCACGAGAGACAAAGGAGGAAAAGTGCACGAGCAGTCTACCCTCAACAAAGGTCGGAGGTTAATCGTCGGTGGCCCAAGTCGTCAAGTATTCACTCAACGTGATCCGAAGCCGTTATTCTCATCTCAGCTATTGTTAAAAAATTTTGTTTCCTTACCAATAATGAAGTAAAATTCGCTTCCGTTGAAGGAGGCAAAAACTTGTATGAGTTTTTTACATCAATACCAAATTAGGAAAAAGAGAAGTCAGGTCAACGGGAGACATTCGCTAATTACTCTCATCTCAGTCAAGACTCCGAAACCATCAGAAGCCAGTTGTGTAAGAATTCTTTGATAGTGTTCTGTTGTTTTGTGTTAGTGTGGACAAATGACTGATAAGTAAGGACTAAAGACTGTCGTGTTTCACTGACACAGTCATCTAACAAGACTACCTAATGATCTCTTCTGTTAAAGACAAGAAAAAGGTATTTAGCCTCAGTTACAAAGGTAGTAAGCACTAACGTCGTAGCATTTGTATATGTAAAGGAATATCTCTTAAAAAAATGGAGTTTGGCCATTAAAACGTAGTCACTGAGTCATAAGTGCTATGCAGAGTTCAGTCACCCGTCCTTACTCACGTAAAAGCCCCATACAGCTCGAAGGCCACGCCTGTTTGTTTAGTGTCGCACGCCAATACTGAACTGATGTCAGAACATCCTGATATTATACCGCTCCACAAGGTCCTGAAGTTCAACAGAACTAATTGGGACCAAGGTCGTTCAGTTAACCAAATAGTTCGGATAATCAGACATACAAAAGAATATCCATTTTATACAAAAAATGCAATTAGATATAATATTGTATGCAGGACTACACTGCAGTACTGTATTTTGAAGTAACGGTCCACTAATATTTTTAATTGCGTATCACTTTATCAATAAAGAAAAATAACACGGATCCCCATATAACAGACATACATTACGACAAGTCAAGAAATATTCATCCCTAAAAATTTCTTATGCATCCCTTTAGGGTTGCTAAGGCCTGCTGTTTTAGGAGCCACTTTTAAAAGTATGAAATATTATAAAAAGTAATTAATATTGATTAGATCCAATTAAGCCGCAATATCACATTTGGGATATTCTGTACCTGGCAGCGATCACTGTTAAAACCAATCACAGTTTGGTCAACACTAATAGATAGAGTCAACAGGAAGGTTGAAGGATGAAGTTTAACGGGCTGATCCAAATCCCTCCTGAAAAATTGGAGATGTGGAATCGAAATTGTACTTTGGATCCTCCATGGTTCAATTTAGGAAATGGTTTGTAAATGATAACTCAAAAAGTTTTGAAGATATAATGAATGTTATATTTATTTAAAAATTTTCAATAAGTTGTAACAAGCATTTTTCAAGAAGTTGTATCAATAATTGTACCATTTTTCAATAAATTTATCTTGAGAGCGTTTTTCAATAAGGTGTATTAATTTTTATCCAGTATAGCATAAAAGTAATTTTAAATAATATTTATTTAAAATTATTTTTATGTTATATTGCATTTATCTTCGAATAAATAATCGGAAAAGAATGCATTGGTAGAAGGTAGAAGTAAAACTTCAGCACAACAACTAGTGCAATTGATAAATTCTATAACTGTTTGGGAAGGCGATAATTCAGATTTCATTGTTCTGACCTCATTAAACTATGACTAAAGCAGCTTAGCCTGTTCAAAGCTCTAGCTTTAAAATCATAATCAGGAACCTTAGCTAAGTAAAAACGTCTAGTTGAGTGGGCAATTAAGCTGAGTTGCGCTCGTTAGAAAAACATATTCTAGGCTAACTTTTTTATATCTATATGTTCAGGTATTTTTTCCCATTAAAATATCTTCTCCTATTTTGCTTTTCAGTAAGTTGTATCAATAAAGTTCAACATCATTAAAATTATAAGTTGATTTTCTCATTATTAAAATACAATATTTCTATTTTCTTTGCACAAAATTTTACTGACGTTCAAAAGAAATACTATTTATTATTTTTTTTAATGACTTTATGTTTTATTTATTAGTGAGCAGAGTCTATTTCAGAAAATTGATATATTATAGTATGAGTAGACTGATTTAATGTCTTTCATGCTATTTGCATTTTTGATTAACTGATTAAGCAAATAATTAAAATAAATTAATACAGTAATTTTTAATATTGAATATCACGTTATATTACAAATTTACATTCAACTTCAAGAAAGTTTTTCATTCTGTTAAGTATTGTTAACAATAAGTTTATATTTAAATAAACTTAACAGCTACTAACAACTAACAATAAGTTGCTAAGTAGTCTTAACTTATTCTTAAGACAACTTAACAATAAGTTTATTTAAATATATGTTTGTATATATATATACATTAATTATTTAAAGCAAAATAATTAAAAAAACTTAAGAATAAAAATTTTATGTTAATTTGTCAATATTAAATGCTTAAAAAACTCTGTAAGTTCAAACATTCAAATTATTATACTGTATAATCATTACTGAATATATGCTTTTACAATATTTAATATAAATTATAATAAAATTATTAAAAAACTTAAATTTATCTGAGTAATTTTATATAACAAGCGCTATTATATTTTTTGTCATACTTTTTTGGATATAAAAATATTTATATATAAATATATATTATAGCGCATTTGATATTATTGTGTAGATATAAAGTCTATATAAATGTTGTATAGATATAAAGCCTATATAAATCATATATATATATAGGCTTTATATCTATACAATAAATAGGATATTAGGGATTAAATATATAGAATTTATATCTATAAATTCTGTATGTAGGTATATATATTGTATATACATACATTGAATTTATATGACTTTTTAAATATATCATAAATTAAATGAATAGAAATAATTTTTGAATAATATTTTATAAAAAAAGGAATAATAAATAAATAAAATACCATGAATGTAGAATGCAGCAAAGATACTGAATAAAAAGATAGTCATCTCACTGATATTATTAACTAATGGATATAAAGAAACTCTGTTCTCCGAAATCAGCGCGCCAACTCGTATGCGATATATTTTAGATAGCTGACAAATAAAATTAAATTTATTAGTTTAGAAAATAGGATGTAGCCTCACCTGTCCAATGACATAACCTTCGTATCAAAATTATATTATTGAGAATGTAAAATAAATTCAACAAACAATTCAATTAATGTATTTTAGTTGATGACATTGAAAAAGTTTTTTATTAAATGATGTAAATATCATTGTATTGGATTTTATTGAAAAGGAAATTGAGAAATATAAAATATTCATCAATTAAAATTTCTCCGATTTAATTATATTTTCATAAATTTTTCATAAAAAAATTATTACTAAAATGCTATATTTAGATTATGAAAATATTGTCAAAGATAAAAATAATTAATTATTTAATTTTGAAAATATGGAAATGTAGAATTCTCATGTTTTGCAAATACTGTACAGTATATTTGTTCGAATCCAATATTGTAATTAAGCTTATTTCTCTCCAGTCTAATAGAATATTTACGTGACAGTAACAACATAAAAATTCTTCTAGAAACATTAAAAATGTTCTAAAATAACCTCTTCAAAATATTTTAGAAATATATTTCCTTTTATTTTTAAGATACTGTTATAGGGAAAGAATACTTTCCTGGAAGAAGACTCAGAAAAGTTTCATATGAATATAAAACTGAAAGGGTCTCGGCTGCAAAGTAAGGAAACCAGAATAAATAGCGAAAGTAATTTTACATTCAAATTCTTTTAAAAAAGATTTTGAGGAAAGTCTGTAATGAAACCGGAAAGAATATCGTAAGAAAACTTTATATTAAACATTAAAAATGTTCTAAAATAACCTCTTCAAAATATTTTAGAAATATATTTCCTTTTAATTTTAAGATATTGTTATAGGAAAAGAATACTTTCCTGGAAGAAGACTCTGAAAAGTTTCATATGAATATAAAACTGAAAGGGTCTCGGCTGCAAAGTAAGGAAACCAGAATAAATAGCGAAAGTAATTTTACATTCAAATTCTTTTAAAAAAGATTTTGAGGAAAGTCTGTAATGAAACCGGAAAGAATATCGTAAGAAAACTTTATATTAAAAAAATACCTTTATGCTGTATATACTTATGGTATATACAGCGTAAAGTTATTTCATATGGAGCTACATTGAAGATACCAAAGATGTAGATGAAGATTTGGTATCTTCAATGTGGCTCCATAACATGAAAGTTAATAGTTAATATGGAAAAAATACCTATTAATTTAAAAAATAATATATTTGTAATTTATTCATTTATTGTAAAAAAAGTATTATGCATCTATACGAAATAAATTGAAACCATTGTTAAGATTATCCGATAAAAGTTGATGCGGCTCTCATTGATTCAGAAAGAAAATAATTGTGGCTCTCAAGTATTTGAGATTCTTCTATATGGTCGTAATGACACGAGATTTCGCCACCTTAGGCATATACAGTTAAATGTTATTAGTTCATACTACTGGAATCAGTGGTGTAGTGCTAAAAAAGAAGTACCAGAACGCTACTTATACATGTATAGAAGAACTGTACATGCAATGGTGGTATAATTTTACATTCAAATTCTTTTAAAAAAGATTTTGAGGAAAGTCTGTAATGAAACCGGAGAGAATATCGTAAGAAAACTTTATATTAAAAACCCAAAAAATGAAGCCAAAAGACAAGGGGAGGGCCCAAACAGCCAACAGGGGGTATGAATGCAATGGTGGTATTCAGTCGATTCGGACGAACCGGTTGTTATGATCAGTTACATCAAATATGAATAGCATAAAAATTGAAAAAGAAAAGGAAAATAGTATGAAACAAATTTTATTTACGAGTATTTACTTATTTCGACGACTTTTTCTTTATTAATATAATAAATCTGTTAAATCACTTGAATTGATAGTATGTTCTTGAATATATACAAGTACACTTAACGCATACATCTTTCATAATTCCGCGTTAACCAGTAACCGGTACAATATTTTATAAAACAATCAGTTATTTTAAAAGCCCCTTTGACTACATAGGAATTCCCCCCGATATCAAATTTAAGCGAACTGGTTGTTAAATAATTTGAATATTCTACCGTATACATGTACACAGGAGAGTCAGATTAAAGTATGCAGAGTTGTGTGTGACAGCAGTATATGTATGCATACATATTTTATTGTACTCTATATATAGTTTAATAAGTCTTTATGTATATTATATTGTTGATTGAAGACTTTCATTTAAAAATATATTTTTGACTTTAATCTTTAATTCGAAGCTATAAACTTAATTGTTCATAAAATTAATTATATGCAATTATTCAATTAAGCTTAAAAATATTATTACAAATGTAATGTTTTCTAATAAATTGTATCAGAACGCGTTCCGGTCGTGGAAAAAAGTTCCGGAACGTCGTTCCAGTACGTTCCAACCCCACTAACCACTGCTTGGAATCAAAAAATTGAATTTCGAATTCGGCAATTTTTTAAAGAACTTACTTGCTATTTGCCAAATTATTATTTTTAAAAATTGATTTTAATGTACCTTACTTCTGCATATAGTGTGTGTAAATTAATAATTATAGTAATTATTAATTATTAATTATTTTTAAAGGAACTTTTCTGAAATCTTTTAATAATTTTCTGAAAACGCTCCTAAACTGTACAAGACCAATTTTAAAAAAATAAATTTTTGTAAAATCATCGCATTTAATTTATGTATTAAACAATTAAATACCATTTTAAGATATGTTACTAAATAAAACATACAATATATAGATGTTTTGATAATTTCCTACATTTACTTTTGCATCTACAATTTTGATTCCAGATTAACACAAAATAAAAAAATTAAATTTTTGAACTGTCACCAGGTTTTCGTATATTTTATCATATTATCGATAATTATTTCACAATACGATTTAGCTTTGCCTTATATATTAAAACAAATCACCAGGTTTTCGTATATTTTATCATATTATCGATAATTATTTCACAATACGATTTAGTTTTGCTTATATATTAAAACAACCGAGTACAGTATTTGAACATGATCGAATTACCAAACAATAATTTCCTACTTCATGTAGAAGTAATTTATCAAAATATATTAAATAAAATTATTTCACGCAAAGTTTTATAGTCATCCAAATTAAAATATTAAAATGAATTCTTGTGAGCAATCTTAACTTTTTTGAGCGAAGACTAAAGGAATATGCAATATAAGACTACCGTATAATGAAAAATTTTGTACTCAAATAAAGATAATATTTGGTTATCTCTCTGCCACCAAGACATCTAATAACAAAGACAATTAATAGTATTTGCAATAACTTTTATTCAAATCTGCAAGAAGCCTTCCCAAAATAATTTATCGTAAAATTTGTATATAAGTCTGATTACGATAGAAGTGAGCAATATCTTTTCAAGTGAATTAAATATATAGAATAGTCTGGTCCCTTATCTGTTTTATTAACAAATGAAGTTACTTGTAGATTCTGCAAATTATTAAATGGACAAACTGAAGTCCTGCAATGGGATATTCGCATCAGTAAAGACAAACTGTTGGCGATGGCTATCTAATTTCCTACTTCATGTAGAAGTAATTTATCAAAATATATTAAATAAAATTATTTCACGGAAAGTTTTATAGTCATCTAAATTAAAATATTAAAATGAATTCTTGTGTGCAATCTTAACTTTTGAGCGAAGACTAAAGGAATATGCAATATAAGACTACCGTATATTGAAAAATTTTGTACTCAAATAAAGATAATATTTGGTTATCTCTCTGCCACCAAGACATCTAATAACGAAGACAATTAATAGTTATTTGCAATAACTTTTATTCAAATCTGCAAGAAGCCTTCTCAAAATAATTTATCGTAAAATTTGTATATAAGTCTGATTACGATAGAAGTGAGCAATATCTTTTCAAGTGATTCAAATATATAGAATAGTCTGGTCCCTTATCTGTTTTATTAACAAATGAAGTTACTTGTAAATTCTGTAAATTATTAAATGGACAAACTGAAGTCCTGCAATGGGATATTCTCATCAGTAAAGGCAAACTGTTGGCGATGGCTAGCGACAATATACTACCAAATACTTTTCAAAGGATAGAACACGGATTCGATTCCAGGTCTTCTGGGTAGAAAACAATAGCACTTCCAAATAGACACAATAAAATCGGATTAAATTAAAATATCCATTGAATTTAGGGCCGCCATATTGGATACACCATTTTGAATTTGAAATATATCTATCATCATATTCGTAATTGGTAGTCTCCAAAATCTCTAGATACTGACTTTCGTCAAATTAGGACTAACATAAAAAGTTTGTCAGATTTAAGGGTTAATTTTTTATTGATACCCTTTGGGTATAATTTTTTCAACCGATATGTGAAGGAATATTTTTGTAAACATAAAATACTCAAATGTTCGAGAAATAATGTCTTTAAAAATTCTCATAAGTTAAATAACGGAAATCTAAAAAGTTTGTCAGATTTAAGGGTTAATTTTTTATTGATACCCTTTGGGTATAATTTTTTTCAACCGATATGTGAAGGAATATTTTTGTAAACATGAAATACTTAAATGTTCGAGAAATGATGTCTTTAAAAATTCTCATAAGTTAAATAACGGAAATTTAGTTTTCCCATGTCTACACCCCCTTTCGGAGTGGAATTCTGAGTTATATGATTTTTTTGAATCACTTCAGTGGTCTCTCTATAATATTCTCAAATTTAAGTTTTCTAGAACTAAATATCAAAATGAATTTCGGGCCTCCATATTGGATCCAGCATTTTTAATCAGGAAAAACTATCATCAGGTTCATAATCTGTGACACAAAAATCCTCATATATTGATTTCCGTCAAAATAGGATTAACATTAAGTCTGAACTCACACGAACCACAACCGAACCGTGGTTCCGTGTGGTCGTGTTGTGGTCGAAATAAACCACTTGCGAATCACTTATATGCGTAGTCGGTAACGGATTGCGCGTATATATGCTCAATCCGTTACCGACTACTGATTGACAGGAAGCGATTGTCTGCTAGTGGTCGGTATGTCGCACTGTGTGAGTTGGCTCGACCATTGACGACGACAATTTTGTGGGTGATATCGACCACAAGTTGCGATAGCCGTTGAAACAGACTTCAGTTAGTGATCCGTTTGAGTTAGATTATGCGTTTCTATATTAATATAATTATATTTCACGACCCACACAGCAACCACCGTTTTTTGGTCATGGTGTGATTCTCTTGTGGTTCGTGTTAGTTCAGCCTAAAAATTTGTCAAATTTGGAGATTGTTGCTTTCATGACCCCATTTTGAGTAAATTTTTTTTCAATTTCTGAAAAAATACGTTCTCTGCATAAAACAATTAAATGGTCGAGATTTAACGATTTTTTAGTTATAAACTATACATTGGAGAATTAGCTTTTCCCTTTTCTATAATGTAGCTTCTAATTAAAACTTAACTATATTTCGAACTAGCCACCGAAGTAATAAAAATTGTATTCTTTGAATTGGGGACTGTAGTTTACTTCCGAATTATCAAATACAATAACAAGCAGTTGGAATTAATCGATATCGAATTAACGAGGTTTTGCTTATACAATAAAAGTATTGTTTCAGGATAAGCAATTACTGTTTCTAATTAGGAAAGCGTTTAGATGTGAATTGGATTTAAACAAGAATTCGATCCAATACCATCAAGTTTTTTCAAAGGCGTCTGGAAATGGCCAATCGATTTCCGTCTTTCATCTGTTGGCTAATTCCATTATGGATATGGACAGCCCATAATAGATTCTAAAATGATTTGCCAGTTAGTAACTTCTTGCTGGAAAGTAGTATAAAATCTACAAAAACTGAAAAATAAATCACACCAAGAACAATATAGCAGCTGATGATAGTCTGCAACTGATTGAAAAAGGCGTTAAATCAGATTAATAAATTGGATTCTTTCAAATTTTTGATAACATAGATAATTTACATGCAGAACAGCAATTCTCAACCGGATTTGAGAGCTGATGATAGTCTGCAACTGATTGAAAAAGGCGTTAAATCAGATTAATAAATTGGATCCTTTCAAATTTTTGATTACATAGATAATTTACATGCAGAACGGCAATTCTCAACCGGATTTAAGTTCAATTTCCTCCTTTCTACAAACCATCGTTTTCGAATGTTTCGTGGAAATCATAATAATATTTTATATACAAATGTTGATCTTGTTCTTTCTTCATTTTTCTAATTTTTAAAATTTTCAAACTTTTATAAAAAAAAGTCTAGCAAAATTAGAAAAGACTCCTCATATGAATATAACTATAATGCTCCCTGAATTTCACTAATTAGATCAGATTGTTTCCGAAATCAATATAACCAATGACACAATCCTTGGAATAAAGTAGGCTGGATAGAAATTTCCTGGGAAACCAATGATGATAATACAGCCTCAAGCATGCCACACCCATTTAATCGGCTAACATACTTCAAGTATACTGTATGCAATAGAAAATATATGATCAAACCAAGAGTTGCGTTACATGTAGGTATCTCAAAAGATAAATTAAAAAATATGAAGATAACTTCTTATTAAAAGTTATTTTCATTGAAATTTATTTTGAACAATTAATTTCTACAGTGCCATCACGCACTGGTGATGCGTCAATACAGTGACTTTTAGGTTTCGCGGACAAATTTCTTTAAGAATTTCAGATATATATCACTTATATGCTAAAATTTAAATAAGATTAGCATGAATAAATAAAAAAAGAAAGAAATAAGAAGAATCATCTCAATAATTCAACAAATAATCTCTAAGATAGACGTATATCAAACTACCAAAAATGACGTAAGTGCCTGGTTCCTACACTGATATAAACACCATAAAATGTGACATTTCACTTTGGAAATAGTCTTTTCTATTCTAGTTCTTTTCTAAACATCAAAGATTGAGTTTATTTTATGTTATGAAAACCCAAAATTATTTTAAATAAGACATTGCTAAATTTGCATATTATACATCAACTTATAAAAAAATTAATAAATTATTAATTTATGAATTTTGGACCACAATTTTATGCTTGTTTTCATAAAAACATATTTATTTCTTTAAATCATTTAAAAATTCTTCTATATAGTTAAAAAGTTTTGAGATAAAGAGATTCAAAGTTAGCTTTTTGTTTGTTTACACAAAAGGGTAATAAAACTTTGAACTTCATTTAGCAACACTCCCACTCTCTCACCCTATCCGGAAATGACATTTTACCCCTCATTATCTAGACCACACCGTCTACTGTCAGAAAAACAATAACATTGTAGAGATTGACTAACAGCAAAATATTTATGATGATTTTGAAATATGATACTTTGTTTACATAATAAAAACGGATCAGATTACATTAAATTCAATAAAAAATCAACAAATAAACATAATTGTATTGGAATTGTTTTATTTGATAGAAAACAGATATAGGAATGGAATAAAATCAATATTTTTGGAGGAATGAAAAAAAATGTTTTTAATGACACGATTGATTACCTGGAGTCTCTACAAAACCAACTACACTGTGATGTATTTTTTTTCATTTAATCAGTGCCAGGTTAAATTTGAAGATCACTTGACAGTTAGCAACTCTGAAATTCAAAGTAGAATGACAAGTAATAGACTAAATAAATAAATAATATGTATCATAAATTATTGTATTATAATATACATAATTATATTTATATTAATGCTTTTGCTTTATATCAGTAGATAAAATGGGATCACTTTCTGGTATCCAAGAAACAATTAAAAATTTTTACAATGGAATGAATGGGAAATGAATTTCTGATTTTACATATTTTCACTTAACAAACAGTTTTTAAGACTCCAATAACCTTTGTAAATCAAGGGATACCTGTAGATAACTTAAAGAAACTAAGAATGTAGTGGTTTTAGATTTCAAAATTGGCTCACAGTTGAGCTTATAAAGAAACAAGAAATATACATATTTCTTATTTTCATGTGACAAATAAATTTAATATAATCAAATTAAATTAACATTATTGAAGATGCATATTTGTGCAAACTATATGACTTAGACTATTTATGAAAATAGTCTAAGTCATATAGTTTTTGCTTTAAAATATTTTGACTTTTGGATTTGTAAAATATTTTTAAAGATCATAAAATTTTTTTATATAATCATATAAAAAAATGTATTTGCACTTGAAAAATAAATCCCTTTTTATAATCATAAAATTTTAATAATAGTAAAAACTTTTAGTTTTCACAAGCTAGCTAAAATAAATTAAATCACTTCCATAATTAATGACACATTTAGAGATTAAATAATAATCTGAATTCATATCTGATTAGCAAAAAGACCTCAAACAGCATAAGAGTATTTACAAACATTCATAAAAAGACATTTGTAACTATACAGTACAGTACGACTGAGTTTGTATCAAAAACTCCATCATTCTAATGCTATGAAATCAGAAAAATCAAAATAGTGACAAAAAGTGAAAGTAGTATGCCCTCTGATTTACTGGTATATTATGCAAATAACTTCCAATCCTGGTTTCTGCCTTAGCTAGTAGTTCATTTGTATTAAAGATCATATATTTATCTTAATAACTCACTATGCTGCTCCAAGGTGATATACACTTATAGTTATAAGTGTATATCACCAGTTCTTTGAGCAGGAAACAAATCAACTACTACTTCAAAACACAAAAAAACTTTTTAATAAAGTACTTTTGGCTCTATCAAGCATTTTCTGGTGATATATACTTATCTATTTATCTATTAATAATAATGAAAAGTAAAAAATTTTTAACTTATATGTAAAATGATAAGCTCTAGGTTCAAAATAGAAAATTTTGAACCTAGAGCTTATCATTTTATGTATACAGTTATTTTATAAGTTTAAGATTATATACATTATTTTTAACCTTTATGTTATGAATAATTTCTATTATTATTATAATTTACTTGATTTTAAAGGTTATATTTTTTATTTGTTTAGATAAATATATCATTATTAAATCATAAACTATTGATTTTGTTGGCCTTTACTTAATTTTATTGTGATTAAATTGCATTGCTGAGAATGGAACCCCTGATTTTAACATTATAACTATAGGAACTTAATTCTTAATTGAAGAATTTTTAAATTTACAAGCAATTTCCAGGTCTGAATTAACTTGTAAAGTCAGAAACTACTTGGATTTATATATTCTACTATTTGTTGAAAAAGGAAAATAAAAAAGTTTATCTACTTGCAACACTGATCTTATGAATTGATGAAGTAAAATTGTATAAAATCAACTTGAATATTTAAAAATATTTTATTAGTTTGAATATAAAAAAAAAATAGAAGTCATCATATATTTGAATTCTAAAATAAAAGCTTTTTTTTATGATGATCTTTATCAGAAGTTTGCCATCTTTTTTTATTGTTCTAACAAGATTAAGCTACATTTAGATTTATGATGCATTACTACTCAATTGTTTCGCTCTTTCACTTATATTATTCTTATACAGTAAGACTTGCTTAACACTGCTCCGTTTAATGCTGTTTTGTTATAATGCAGTTTTTTTTTTATTGTATATTTTTTATTGATTCACTTTGACGTAGGTGTTCAAACTATTATGCTCACATAAATCCAAATCTGTTGCTTTGATACTCCTATGCATCTCGCAGTGCATTTGATATCAGTGCAATGCAATAAATACGAAAATCTGCTGTGGTCACAATTCATATTTATAATTGGTCATCAATGTTATTTTACAATAATAAAAATAACAAATTATCCCATTTTAGTTTTAACTTGAATGCTGCTACTTCAAACTATATAGTTCCTTGAAGTTAGAATGCTTTTCTTTCAGCAATATTTTTTTGTTGTTTATATTTTACTGCAATCTGATTATCATTATTCTTTGATCAATATGTTTTCATTGTTTATAGTTTATTGCAATCTGATTACTACTTTTGTTCTTAAAACTTTTTATTTTCTAATTTTAAGAATTTTTTCATGAAGGATTTATAAATCGATATTAACAATAAAAAGTATCTATAATTAATGTAATACAATAGTAATAAAACATGTAACAAAATAAAATTAAAGAAAATGCTACTTATATATTTTTTATTCACTGTCCTGTTTCACCTATCTTCATTATTTGTGTGTTAAAATGATCTCGTTTAACACTGTTTCATTTAATGCTTGGTTTCTTTAGAACATATCCCCCGCATTAATTGGAGTCTTACTGTATATATATTTGGTTGTTGGTTTGTTTGTATTAAGTAATCTCTTAAATAGTAGAAGCTACTTGACATGATTTTCTGCAATTGTCCAATTTAATAACTGGCCTATTTAATGATTTTTTAGAACAATCATTGTTAAACAATTATGAACAATCCAAAAATTCTGTAGAATTATAACAATTTAGTCAATAGATGATGCTACATGATGGTGCTCAATTTATAATGTCACAGTGACATAATAATGTGTGCCATCATCATGATTACATTTTATTCTGGTTAAATCTACATTAGCCTGTCTGCATGCCAGACAGTTAAAAAATGACTGCAATTAGAAGCTGGCAAATTAAGTAATTAAGTTTAAGTAATAGACAAAAAATTAAAAATTATGATATTTTGCTTAATTTTCATCAGAATTTTTTGAAATTTTTACAATTTATTAATACTTTTCATTCTCTTTCTAACTATGTATTTATTTATTTATTTATTTATTTATTTTTTATTTTTAGAATTTTGGCCAGAAAACATTTAAGAATCATCATCAAGAACTCATTATGATTCTTTTTTTTTTTTAAACTTTAAACAAATTGCAATAAACTTATTAGAACCCACAAAATTGTAATTGCGGGTTCTAATAATAAAATTCTATTGTTTGTCTCTGTCATGCAAGGCATATGCTGGGTCAATGGCATTTTATGGTAAATGACCTTTGAGTGGCATATGCCATCAGTTGCGTGCAAAAGGTTAAAATTGGACACAAAAAGCCAATGGATTCCAAATATTATAATTAATAAATTATATGGCAGAATGATTTAGTTTGAATTCTGGATATCGTCTTAAGATTCCATGACATCTTTATGATATAATATTGATAAATGATCTCCCAATGTTATACTTTAATAAATTCATAAAGAACAAGTAATTTCTATCCATTGTAATTCAATTAGTCTGATGATGATGATGATATAACATTTCAATAAACATGAGGTTTGAAATAACAAACAAAATCAATGCATGAAATAATTTTCCAATTAAAAAAATTCTTCTTGGGGACAATACAATAAAGATCAGTAAAATAATCAATTTTCAGTAGGTATAGTATACAATCACAGTTATTTGAATTTCAATGTTCTTCCAAGTCAATCTTTTTCAAATTGAAGAGTGAAAAGACATATAGACTCATAAATTCAGGAATCCTCTGGAAATTTTGAGAGTTTTATTAAAGAACAACTATATAACTGAAATAACTAGAAAAAATCAGCATGTAAATAATCAAAATCAAGTTTTTTTTTTTTTTTTAATATACTGTATATGTTTTCAAACTATGCCCAGGCAACACCAAAACATTTTGCTAGTAGTATCATAAAATGAATTTTAAATAGTGATCGATAATTATAAGAATGATTTTATTTCTATTTAAACAAATAACAATATGAAAAAATATTGTATTTTTACTATATGTTTCTAAGACTGCTCAAATAAACACAAATATTAATTATTAAATTATTTAATAATTAATATTTGAGTTTTTTCTTATGCCCTTTAGCAATCAACACACAAAACTGTATTGATTGCTAAAGGTCTTATAATTAATAATATAATTTCTCAGACCACATTTATAATGAGCAAGTTTATATGAAATATTAAATTTCTGTTGATCATATAATGTGTAATGTTGTTAATTTTTATTAATAAATAATATTACAACACTGTCTACAAAAATACAATATTAAAATTGAAGATGATGTCATATATTATTTAGCTAGCAAGAGTATCCATTCGTTGCTTAGGAATTTCAGATTTACTTGATGTCACTGATTTAAAAACTTTCTGATTTCTATTGGGTGTTTAATATTAAATACAGCATTTCTCTCTAGTAGGAAATTTAATCATTGGAAAATTAATAGAATACTTATTATAATTTATTTATTTTTATTTATTCATTTATTTATTATTATTTATAAAAAATATATGGCAATAGAAATAATTTTAAAATGTTTTGAATAAATAATCCCTTTTATATTTAGATTATGTCAATCAGAAATGGCAAAGAAAACTGCCACCTTGCTTCGAGCCGTACTGATGTTACAGACAGCCAAAAGTAAAGAAACAGATCATCCTCCAATTCATTTACTTGCTCCAAATTTAAGCAAACTTCCTATGCCAGAAGATTATACTTTGCAAGAACTCCAGACTATGACACACAGTTATATTATATCAATTGCCAAATCAAACTAGGACAGAATTTTCCAAGCCTGTTTTAATATTCTGATTAGCAATATGATGTAAATAAAAGTTATTATTTTGACAGTTAAAATCAAATCATGAATTACTGTGTTATACATTTATGACAGTACTACACAAGTTAATTATATCAGAATTCTTAAACTTTTGGATGAATATTATTAGTTTTTAAAATTAAAAAAACTTTTTGTTAAATATATGAAAGTCATTTGTCGTCTTTTCAATATGTAATTATATTGTGAATAAATTAAAAGTATTATACAGTTTTAATTTGCTTTTCTAATTTTATAAAATTTTAAATATAAAACATGCATGTTTGCCCATTATTTAGATTTAAGGAATTACTGTTCAAAATATTTTAACAAAATTTATCATATAATAATAAGAATATTTGGCTTTTTTTGTTTCATGCATATTATAGAAACAAAGTAACAGATTTATATAATTCATTATTTTGAAAATCTTTTTGATACTAATTCTAAAATTGTTTGAAAACTTTGATTATTCCTTCTAAATTAAATGCACAGTTTACTCTCATTTATAGTAGAGATAATCCTTAGCTTACAATAGAGTTTGGTTTTGAACCCAGCCATCATAAGTCAAAGCATTTGTAAGTTGTAAATGCCTAAAATTTACGGACTTCTCTGTGCTATTGTTTATTAGGACATTATGCATTATCTTAATAAACATAACACACACAAAACAAGATGCTTTCCATACATCAGATCATTGATCAGGAAGTTGAACTTGTGAATTACATTGACCAAACACAGGATTTATCAATGATATCGTGTAATAAGTGTGAGTGGTTGTAAATTCAGGTAGTCATAAGTTAAGAATTATGTACTGTATATAGAACATTCTTTGAATAATATTCATACATCAGAGATAAAATTACCATTAATTTAAAATTAAATATAATGCATTCTAAACTGAAAAATATTAAAAATATTGAAATATGCTAAAATATCAATTGCAAAGTTTCAAAAATTATATCAATACTTAGTACTGATTATTATAATACAGTCTAAAAAGGCAATTTCCTTAGGTCATCTAACCTCATAGAAGCAACTTTTAATCATATCTTAATCAATTTCTGAAATTAATAAAGATAGGAATTCAATATTATTGGATTGCTAAAAGCCATAGTTGATTCATTATTAAAATTATTCAAAAAATCTGTACATTATATTGATTATCAAGCAAATACAATATAATTTCAGTAATTTTTATTTGTTAAATGCTTTAAATTATTACTGATTTATTGAAATTTTTGTTTCATTAATATATACTGTATATATAGATTTTGGAAAGAGTATAAGATATAATGATATACTTTTTACCTTAAATATTGAATAAAAGCAATAATAATCCAAATAAGATATTTTTGTAGCATATTTGTCTGCTCAATACAATAATGTTGATCTACAAATATTTAATAATAATTGTTGTTGATTAGTAAATGAAACTAATATAGAACTTTTATTTATCGGATAATTAAATTTTTTCTATATCATTCTTATACAATAAGATTGTTTTTTATCTCAAAATTATTCTCAAATAGGGTAATCCTGAAGTTACGTCGTAAGTTGTTCCAAAACTGGCAAAGTTATTTCAGACAATATAAATCTATATAATCATTAATTCATTTAGAACTGGAAAAGGTCAAAAAGGCAATGGTGGGAAAAAACTGTGAATAGGGACATTATAATGACAGTTTATTATCACAGTTTTTTAAATCTTCAGTAAAGGTGGGGATGAAGGTAATTTTATGGCAGAAAGTAGATGAGGCATTAATATGAGCTCCTAAAGACCTCTTGATGAAAGTTGTTTTGATCTTATCCAACTCCTTAGTTCTGTAGAGATAAATTTGGAAAGACTACATCTTTGGCATATGTTAGTATAGATTCTATTTTTATTCTGTAGGTTTTTTGACAAGTTTCTATTGATGTTCGTTGTAGATTCGGGATGGCGCAGATTGCTATGTTAGCTTTGCAATCAAAAAGTGGTCTCAGATAACAGGTGGTCTCTCGTTAAAGGTAGGCACATTTTCTTATGGATAAAGTACTGAGTAAAGTATCTTTGCTGATGGGTAATCTTTTATCTAGTGACCTCATTTAAGTCTATCTTATAATGCAAAAATCATAGCAACAGGGAAAACAGTTTAAAAGTTTTTAATGTAAAAAAAACAACACACACATACAGTACAGTATTATTTAAAATAATCACAGATAGAAGTTTGGCAAATCCTTTATCATGCTCACTTAGTACGGAAATCTCGGCTAGCCATCTTCTCCTCTAAAGGTGAGTACAGATTGGCCGAACCGCACCTGTATTGTAACGGTGCGATACAGGTTCGCGGAAATAACAACACTACGAACCCGTCACGCATCTCCAGCGAACCGCAATAAGAGCGATCTAGTGGCAAACACGTAGTGTACTTATCGGTGATTTTTTTTATCTTCTGTAACCAGCTAGGAGACTTGTGATTTTTTTTACCCATTTCTGTCTTTGTGATCGTGGAAAAACCGACAGAGAATGGATCGCGGCAACAGGTTCGTGAGATGTGCCCTGGTGGTTCACGGCGTTAAAAATATACGTCCTAAGTGAACGCGAACCTGTATCGCACCGTTACAATACAGGTGCGGTTCGGCCAATCTGTACCCACCTTAATGTTAGAACTCTTTGGACATTTTAATGAATCAGAAGGCGAAATAAAACAACGTTAGAAACAATGAACGCAGCAAAGGTTTATTAACTGCTGTACTTCACGGACCACAGAATTAAGTGTTGCCAACTAGCTAAGTGTATCACCAGAGTAGAGTCTTAGGGTATGTTCGGAAATACTAACCGCTACGACCGGTGATACCGGAGAGTTACCGGTCTTCAATCAAAAACAAAACCGGAAACTTCACGGTGACTCCTGGGTTGCAACCGCTCTCACCGGCTTTTGAGCTCAGTTGCAGGTGACGTCAACGTACCAAGATGGCTGACAGTTATTTTTCAGTGCGAGAAGTGTGATTATAAATCATTTAACTTTGAAAATGTGAAATCTCATCTGTTTCAAGGACATATAATAAATACCACTTCTTCTTCAAATTAATTGATTGATATCAATTGTTTATCGGCTG